>JAZGTI010006804.1:0-22751 GCA_036877585.1 Botia kubotai | reverse complement strand
AACTTGCGCACCATTTCTTTCAAGACAGTGTGAATGTAACTTTTTTATTGTTCATTTATTATTTACATGAACTTTGGTAGAGTCATGTCCAAATCATCCATACTCAAATCCTCACACATGCATTAGCCTAGAGTGCATTGTTATAAACTGAAGCTCTGAAACGGTTTGCATTGCTGTAAATGGACAAACTGAAAGCGGCTGTATTGTTAATGTGTGTTTCTCAGGGAGAATCTCTTGGCACGGCAGGCTCTTGAACACACTCTCACTCACACAGGAGCCACTGACCTGGACGTGGCGATGTTCCACCGCAACAGAGGTATAATAACACACATTAACATGCATGCCTGTACACACACACACACACACGGTTACGGTGTGATTTCCATAAAAGAGGATGTGTTCCTATATCAACATTGTTGGTCTTGGAACAACATTTGTATGAGCCAATCAGATTGCAGGATTAGGTTTACAGTCAATGTTAGATATAGGGATTGAACTTGATAAGGGGCTTGTACCCAGTTTGTATTATTTCCCTCTGATTTTTAAGGTAGGTTATGGTTAGGGTTTAGGTTAGAACTGTTTTTTGGACAGGAATGTTGTTTCAGGATCAAGATATTGATTCAGGAACACACCTTGGCAAAATCACGGCAACCGACTTTGATATTCTTTCCTCTTATTTTCTCTCTTTTTTGTCTACCTGTCTGTCTTTCACAGGTGAGGATTCAGACTCTGATTCTGATCTCTCATTGGAGGAGGAGAGAAGTCTGTCCATCCCGTCTTCTGAGAGCGAGGACAACGTTCGTCTGCGTGGACGCATCCAACGACGCTTCAAGCGAACCGCTCACGGCGAGCGTTTGCTCACAGAACCCGCACACAATGGTGGAAAAGGTATCAAGATTGCAGTTGTCTTTGGTTGTGTCTCAATCCACTCCCTAGTTCACTGCGCTAACCATTTCTAGGGATGTAGTACTGTCAGAAAGTTTTAGCATTCCCTCCTCAGACACTCCCAAAAGCACCATAAATTGCCTACCCTACCTTTAAGTATGTTAAGGGCATGTGAATGAATGGATGATAGAGGTATGGGTGGATGAATGGGTGAAAGGATGGATGGATGAATAAATGAATTTTGACTTAAATTATGCCTAATGTGCATGAACTGTGCATGAATAAGGAATTAGAGTTGTTACAAGAAGATAAAACACGGCCATAATCATTTTTATGTATTCGTAATTACTTAAATTCTGTAATTTAGTACTTGGGTATTAATATTTAAATAGTAACTCTATCATATTTGTCAGAATGCCAATATGTATATACGTTAACTGTTCTACATGACAAGCACATATTTTATAATGGCACTGTACTTTTTAACTATTGAAGATAAACAATATTATGTTATAGCAGTATAATAAATACCAGCAATATAATAATGCACAACCTCCTTATAGAATTTTTAAGGTTAACGAGTCACAAGAGTCTCAATGTGTAGTGAATGTACTTTTACTTGTGCCCTAAATTCATAAACTAAGCAGAAGTGAAGCGGCTTCAAATTTATTAGTTTTGTGAAACCCAACTATTAGTGTATGGAATTGTTTGTGTCAGATCTGGATGGCAATGATCTGCTCTCCTATTGGCCAGCGCTGGAAGGGTGTGAGGCTCACTCACTACAGAAATGGGGCTCAGAGCGCCGCCTAGGGAGTGACTACAGCAAGGACGCAGCTAATAACAACCAGCAAGAAGCTGCACTGACCAGTGGGGATGAAAATGGGCCCACACACAGACACCGCAAGGGTGAGACATTAATTTAGGCATATTTTAATGAAGTTTTATTAACTAAGTTCGGGAGGAGCACGGTCATGTAATCCAACCAATCAGCACGCAACGACGCATATATATAGCCGTCCCTCACCTCTGTCATATGACAGTCTCGCAGCATCCCTCCGCCACCCCATCACCTCACTCTTAGCTGGTATCTACCTAAGTCAAGGACGGGGGGAGTACTCTGGGTTTGGGCCAAATTCCGAGCTCGGAGCCCTCCCCCCAGGCAGAACGCCAAATACGCATCAGTGATCCTTTGCGATTGCATGTTAGTGCAAACTCGTGAATATTCCGTTTGTGGAAAATGCCATAATGCTTACACACAAATAGATGGCACATGAGTAATTCACAGACAAATACTAAACTTCCCTTCATTCTTTTCACAGGAATCCTAAAGAATCGTCTGGGTTGCCCCCCTGTGGGTCTGTCTGCTGTGGGTCGAGCTCCCAGTGAGATGTCTTGGTACAGAACCTCCACGTTGGGTCACCGGGGCGTCCCGGCTGCCTCCTATGGTCGTATGTACTCTGGCACTGGATCGCTGTCCCAACCTGCCTCCAGATACTCATCCCGCGAACACCTGGATTCGCTTGCGCGACAACAGCGTTCCCGTGACAACCTTGACTTGTTGCCACGACGACGCGAGCTTGGCGCTGAACACCTTGGTGGGTCCAGGGAGAGACTGGGCCCTGTTCATAGTATCCATGCCTCTAGAGAGGATCTGATAGCTAGGGGTGGTATGACAGGTTTAATGGGGGTGGAGGGTTCATTAAGTGGTTCAAGAACACAGCTTAACACGCTAACAAGGCAACAAGCCTCCCGAGAGCACCTTGGAGGAGCACTTATGAGCAGTCGCTCTCGGGAACAGCTCGAGTCCAATGGCGCACAACCCTGCAGGGAGTGGTTGAGAACCCTGCCGCCTCGGCAGCTTTCACACCCTGAGACACACCCACCCTCTTCACCTCCTCCACCAATCAGAGAGGAGCCCCAAGAAACACTGCCTTCTCGCCGTGGGCGACTAGACTCTGCACCCCTATGTAGGTACCCTTCATCTGCAGCGGCACCCGGAGCGCCATCTAGTCGCCCACCCTCTAGTGAACACCTGGACATTCTCTCCTCTATACTTGCCTCTTTCAGCTCCTCAGTCTTAACCCCACCTCCTAACCCTGTCTCTGCTTCGGCAGGACCCTCCCCTTCCCCGCCTCCTCTCTCTGCAACCTCTCAGAGCATCTCTGAAGTGTCACCTGACTCTGAGTAAGTATGTCCTCCTTTTTGTCCTATTGTATGTTAAATTACTTTGGGGTTCAAAAGACTGTTTGTGAAGATGCTTCTGTTTGGAATTAAATATAAATTTAATTTATATTTTTATCACTTATAATTTAATTAGCAACATTATATTTTGAGTATAAAGTTGAATTGAAAGATTATAAATGACGCATATACCCATATTTTTGGTTCATGTGAAATCTGGTGAACCATGTTTTCCCAGCATGATTTAAAAATGTTCCAAAGAGCTCTTTTTGATCTAGAATTCATGCAGAAAGTTTCCATATTTTATATTGAAAAGTTTTTACATTCCGCTGTAATGAATTTTTGAATTCCATATTTTAAAAGTACACTCAGACTTTTGGACCTCACTGCATTTCCCTGGTTTGTTCAACAGGCATCCTTTCCTAAAATTTCTTCTGTAATGGTTTCTCTCCTAATAATGAAATGTTACTGACATTTTTCACTCTCTCTTTTTTTATCCTTAGAGTTAACAGAAATGATGGACAATCTTGATGATGCCCTCACAGTCCCACAATGCATTTCTTCAGATGGGCTCAGGAGTGTCACAGGACACAGCCAGCCAGAGCTGTCAGAACTCCTGCCTCATCATCCTGGGAACATTTATAAACTTGAGAGTGAAGTTGTTCATCAAGGGCTTTGAGATATCACCCAGGAAATCAAAAACATAAGGAGAAGATGATGATTTCAATTATAATTTTTCATCCAAACTGCAAACCTCAGATTTCAGACCAAGAGGTCAAAGAGGTCTGACCAGAGAGCGAGAGAGAAAAAGAAACTGTACATAACACTTTTGATACTTTTTGTATTTTTTTCATCAAAGAAGAAAAATCTCTAGTGATGTTTTTGAAGATCATGTGGATATGTGTTTAGGTGGGTAGGACTGAAAAACATTTTCAAACCCATTGCAAGCCAAAACAGTCCTAAACATTCCCATTTTTATCCTTATATTTCAACTTTGTGTTTGCAACATAAGCCACGCCCACTGACAGACTGCAAAACATGGAAAGGGGCCTACGAAGAAAAGGATTGGCTGATGTAAATGAGCAAGTTATTGGCTCTAAAATGGGATTGGTGGGAAATTTCAGAACTTGTGATTGTACTCATAATTATAAAACAAAAGATATGATAAGACCGTAATGATTGTCAATCAAGAGATTGTGTTTAAGACAGGTGACTTAATTGGATGATTTTTGGGTTGGTCTAAAAATATTTCTGTAACAAACCTCAATATTAAGCATATCAATAGGTAACTGAGATATTTGGGTTAGAGAGTAAAAAAGTACAAGCTTGTCTTATTTCAGAACAATTATAGACCCGACTGCTTTCGGAGATAACATTAGGACATATTGGAGTTTGTTATAGCTGTGTAAAGAGACCTTTAATGGATAAATCATTCCTTTTCATAACTAGCCTGCAAGAATATTCAAGACATGTCGGCATAATCAGAACCTCTTTCATAACCAAGCATATCTTAAATCAAATATTGCTTGAGGAACAGTTACAGATCCTAAATTAGCTATTCAGGAGACTCTCTTTAATCCATTTTTGAGGTCTTTTAACAAAAAGAGCATATCTAAATGTCAGTGAAATCTCTGTGAAGAATTGAATAATCTCAGTGCTTCAGGGGAAGGAACATGCTGAGATGAGCTGAATGCAGTCACTGAGATAAGATTGTCTTGGAAAACCAGGCTCCAGTTCAATGGGAAGACATGCTTCATACGACTATCTCATTTGTCTTTTAACAGTATTATGATGAGTTTTTGCCAAAAAGAGTGCCCTGTCACCCCCTTTATACCTCTTACCTGTCAGAAAGTGCTCCAGGACTTTTTATATTCATCTTTTTATATTTTATTTATTATTGCATAATTTTATCTTGTACAGACATGAAATTAATTTATTTTATTTATTAATATTTATTGAGGTTATTTCTCTTATTCATATTCGTTTCAGCAGGTGTTTTTAAAGAAGTGTGTGTGGGAAGTTTGTTTTTATAAGAATGAGGTTTCATCTGTTAAAAATGTTTAATGTGTGAAACTTTTGTACGTGTTCTGATATGCCCCCCCCTCCTCTTCTGTTGACATAAACAAAGCAGTGGAAGGTGATTGGTAGGAGACAGGAATGAGGGAATGTATAATCGGTCAACATGTTTATTATGGGACGTGTTGAATCCTATTTGTTAGGGGGGGTTTAAAAAATCTGCTACCAATGGGTGGTGAGAACAGAGACCTGTTGGCCGTCAATAAAAGAGTTATTGCTACCAGGCTTCTGTAGTTTTTTTTATAAGACAAACACTTTGAAGATAAGTGGCTCTATGTGACAAAGGTTAAAATAAAAATTTACTTCACATATTTTTAAGTATTTAGATCTAAATCAGATAAAATGACATACAATTTAAATGTGTTTCAAATCTGCTTTAAAAACTCTAGTTTTCACTAGCCGTGTCTTTCTTGCATTACACATGCTATTGAAGCAGCAACAGGTTCATTGTCTGCTGATGTTCCAGCTTAAACAGTTCCAGTTCAGTGGTATGCTGAACTCTGGATGCCCTGGGTAAATGTGAGTTTGTGAGGTCGCCTGTTCATCGGGGCTCAACAGATGCTGTAAAAATGCGCCCAGCGTCCACCTGCTGCGCAAGAGGTCACAGACACACGTGCCGTCTGTAATTTAGCAGACAGAAAACAAAACTAAAGGACCTTTCAAAGAATCATAAGCAGATAATTTTTTAATCTATGTCGAATTTATGAGACATTATGAGGTCTTTGCGAACTGGGTTCCATCTCGCAAGAATTTCAAATCACACACGTACAAGAGCGCTTTTCTTATATGCAAGAGAATTAACAAATTAAGACAAACTGCAAGAATTTAAAATTCCTCTAAGATAATAAATGCATGAGCAGATGGTAAATGATGCATTTCATTTATACACCCACTGGTTAGCCAAAGCGCTAAACCCGAGCATCGCACTAAAGGTGAACCTGAGCTGTGGTCTAGACTGGAGCATGAGCTTTATGTTCTTGATAAATCTCTTATGCATTTACACATCAGTTTATGAAAAAACGATATTATATTATTTATGATATTATTGGCCCTACTTACATGCAATCATCAGTCTGAAGATAATATTTAAAAAAACACACTTTGTCCCCAACCCCAACATGCTTGGACATGGCACCCTGGTGTTCATCAATCAAGGAGCTGTCATTGAATATCTTTCATTAGCATCCATGGAAACTGATGTTATCGGACACATATTGAGAGAAGGGGTTCATGGACGGGGCATCGGCTGTGTGTGTGTCGAATTGGTAGTGTCACAAATGCTGGACCCTCATCAGCCCTTTGGGAAGTTCTTGTGACTGGAGGGGAGGATACTACAGTGTACTCGCCACTTGCTGTTTTAATGGACCACATCTCCAATGTTTGCAAGATGGCTGGCGTCAAAGAAGAGAGATTAATGAAAGGGAACGGATGACACCATAGATACCTCAAACTCTCTCTGCTGTAGTGTTCTCAGCAGGGGGTGGGCCCAACTGTAGTGTTACAGACTTCTGATTCGTCTGGATGAGCAGCAGGGTCAGCCAATCTGTCAGGTGACTCAGATAGCTGGCCATTGATTGGATAAGCAGTGGAAACGAAACCGACACAAGACTGTCAAAATGGATCCTGAGACTAGGTTTGTGTGTGCATGGCCTTTACTTTTAATGTTTGCAAGTAGAGTTAGAATATGGATTAGAATGGTGTTTTTGTAAAATGACTTTTTGGTTGTAGTACTTTAAATTGCTTAGGTTAAGAAAACTCTTAATCTTTGTAATTGTAAAGATATTGTAACAAAGGTCTTATATATATATACTGTATAACATACAGGGTTTCTTGCAACCAGCTTTTGACCACTAGAGGTCAGACAATACTAAAGTATTCTTTTGCAGTGTTATTAAGCTCACTGTGGTGTGGTAAAAGATTGTAATTTGTTCATATCCTTTTTTTGCAGATACGTGTCTATGGCTGTGGTGCATGATGGGACAGAGTGTGTATTTCTAGACCTGGGCTGTAGTGATGGTACAGTAAGGTGACTTGGTATTTGAGATTTAGAGTATATTCATTTGGAAAATACAGTCATAAAATGCATTTCACGTTTTAAGATTAGTATTTATTATAACTATGTTGTAATTTTAGGTTGTTCAGTGTGACTGAGAAAAGTAGAAGGGTTGAGATGCTATGGGAGTGTTTTTTCACTATGTGCTATGTGAGGCGTGTGCTCAGTGTCGCCACCTACATGCTGGAGGATTCCATGTGCAAAGAGTGAGGAAATGCTGTTTATCAAATTATTTGACAAACATTTTGTGGTGCCATGTTAAACAAACTTTATACACTTGTGTGCTCTCTCTCTTTCAGGCTTTTGTTGCTGTTCAGTGGCACTACAGATGGTTGTATATCTGTGTGGGATTTAACAGCAGTTTTGAACAGTAAGGCCAGTGTCAGCTGGCAGGCTGAGTCATACACACCACAGACCATAAACATTTTTTTAATTAGAGTGATTATTTTTATTTTACTGTTGCGAGATTCATGTATGTGAAGAGGTGATGTTCTTGTTTGTGTGCTTGTTTGCTACAGTATAAGAATTTGAAAAGATTTGTATTTTCTGTCTGCATTTGTTATGATGTGTTTATGCTTGATTATGTGTGTTGGATCTGTACTGCATTGAAAATTGACATTATATGTTTTATTAGTCCATATCTAGTGGCTTTGAAAAAAATCAATATGCCAATGTGCTGTTTAAAGTCTAGCAGTTTTGCTAAGTTTACGCTAATAGTGATTTGCTCTGTGTGTTCTTTAGGCCTGTCTGCACTATTCTTTTCCATTCCTGTCCACCAAAGTAGAGTCAATACTCCTGCTTTATCACAATAGATAGTGCTTGGTCAAGTGAAAGGAAACCTTGTCTGATTGGCCAGTGGGGGAGATAATGGACAGCTGTCTCGCTGCATATCAGGGTAGACCAAGAACAAGGCCTGTCTGTACAACTCTCTCATTGGTCAGTTGTCTTGGCACACTTCTCTCCTCTTACTGGGTTATGCTTGCTAAGCCCCTCCTTTTTGGCATCCACATCACTGGACCATATGTTTGTAGTGTGTGAGCAGTGACGGGCTCCACCCACAGCAGGTAATGTTCTCACACATTGCAGATGCTGCTGGGTTGGGGGCGTGGTTAAGGGCTGGGCCAGAGGGAGGAGCCTGGGTGGTTGTTTGTGGGCAGCAGTTTCAGTTAACTTAAGGAGATAATGAAACTGATGCCAAAGAAATTTCATTGCAATGTTTGAATTTTCCAAATAAAATTTGGTGCTGAAAGGAAAGTTTAATTAGCATGATGTATTTTGAAATAGCAGTCAAAAATGTCAACGTTTTACCATTGAGAAGTTCGGACATGCTTCTAATAATAATGCAAACCTGATCTTAAGGATCTTTAAAGATTAAAAATTTGATTTTAGTTTAGTAGACGAATTGTATGAATAAATGTATGAATTTCTTTTCATTTTGAATGGATTTGGAGTTGGACCAGGTATTGCGGAAAAGAAACCAGCGAGTGTCCAGAAAACATGAACTCCCTCAAGACTGTTTGAAAAGCATCCCAGAAGTATCTCATGAGAATGACCAGAGTGTGCTGTGCTGTAATGTAGGCAAAGAATGGCTTCTTTGAAGAAGATATAATAAACAATAATTTTGATTTATTAAACAGTTTTTAGTAACCATTCAAGTAAGGTTTCTTTTACATTGCTTAATATGAACTAACAAACAATACTTCTACTTATTAATCTGTTAATTTCAACTTTTAATAATACATACATTAAAATCAAAGTTGTATTTATTAACATAAGAGAATGCACCAACGTAAACAAACAATGAACAATTGTATTTGCATTAACTAACAAAAATTCTATAAAAATAAATTATAGGTGTGAATATATTTATATATTAATTGTTAGTTCATGTTAGCTAAATGTATTAGTTAATATAAACAAATACAAAATTCTTATACCTCCATTTATGTTATTTTGGTTTTTAAGGCGTTATTATTGCTATTTTCTGCATTTCTTTGAATAATATCAAAGAATTAAGTTTTGATTAATGCCATATATGAATTTGCGCCTATGTGTGTGTGTTTGCGTGCATGTGTGTGTGTTTGCGTGCATGTGTGTGTGTTTGCGTGCATGTGTGTGTGTTTGCGTGCATGTGTGTGTGTTTGCGTGCATGTGTGTGAGGCCCACAACTTGATGGTGGACTCTTGTGTGTATAATATATCAGTGTTTCTCTGGGCTCCAGGCCAGCAGGTAAATATGCAGGTAAGTGAGAGAGAGAGAGAGAGAGAGAGAGAGAGCGAGAGAGAGAGAGGGTACACCGAGTGTTGGGGGGCTTTGGCTGTGTAACTAAGTATAAATATTTCACCTCCTTCTCCAGTTCCCTTTTGTTCATCATCTTAGCTGCTCGATGGCCAACCCCCTTAATCCACAGCAGAACGAATGAAAACCAGAGAGAGAAGGAAGAAAAAACACGAGAGAGAGATATTAGCTATAAAAGCCAGATTGGGGTTTACAGAATATAAACGAGGATGTCATTTTTTACATCTGTTTATTATTGTTATATGCGAAACTGGATTGAATGAATGTGAAAAGGAGTGACTCAATGTGAAGCAAAAAGATTCCTGTATACAGCTGAAAGGATGAAGATTAATGTAAGTATGGAATAATTCTGGAAATGCCTAAAGCTGTCATACAGTAGGGTTCAAATGGGTTCAGATCTCGGGGGATGCTTGAACTTTCTAGGATAAAAGCCTTTGCAAAATGTAAATGTGTTCATGGAAAATGATGCTGAGTCTTTGTCTGAAGAGAGCCACAGTGTGTACATGTCCTGATCTTTTAAAAAGTATGTCACGATTCAGGGGAGCCCGTTAAAGAAGACGAGGCAAGAAGAACCGTAGGATGCCTCAAAAACGAAAGAAAATAGGTGCCGAAGTTGACAAGGTAAGGCTGACCACAATACTGTATTTACAAAAAGACCCATGCCCTAGAAATACACCTAAGTAGCATCTTAGTAACAGTCACGATTCCTGATTTGTTTGTGTTGACCATGCAGGCAAGTGGAGTGATGTCGTCGAGGGAAAGGCTTCCTCTGATTGGTTCATCAGGCGGCAAAACAGCAGGTAGTGTACAGTTAATACTGCGGTCTCCTGCAACTAACATCACACAATGTGCAACCTGCAGAAAAGTTAGTCAAACCTCAGATGTGAATTTAATTTTTTTTTTTATTTTGTCCTTTTAAAATGTAAATTGCTGACAAAGTTAAGACTAAAGCGGTTGTTTGATTCCTTAAGCTCATAAATTGATGTACTGTCAATTACATCGTGGTTATTTTAATCCTTATGCAGCATAATAGCTTAAAGCTCTTCAAGTTATTTTATTCACAGACATTATTTTACTGATAAATTAAAAACTGTTATTTTTAAAACCATTAGAAATTCCAGAGGGAACCTAAACCAAATTAGCCTCTTGGATGGCCTACAAACTGACATCATGTATGACTCTATAGTGTATTATAATAGTGCTTTTTGTTATAATATTATTATAATAGTAGCTGATTTGACTGGATACCGGATGTGTAGACTGATTTAAAAGGCCACTGCATGTATATAATGCTGATCCATTCTGTCGTGCGTGACATACAGTATAAAGTGTGTTTGCTCGGTCTTTGTTCCTCCTGTCCACACAACGTTACCTGAGCTCCTCAATAGACAATGCAAATACAAACAACAGGAAATTCAGGAGGTGGCAAATTAATTAGCTACTGTTGTCATAACATCGATCTTTGTGATGGAGCTTGTTAGGAGAGGAGATAATTGGAATTGAGCAAGTGTGTGAGATAATGGAATTAGATCTGTATCCATCTTTACAGAACTCTGATTCTTAAACGTATTTATGTGTTCTGTTTATAGTAAGGCCTGCGCTATCCACTCCTCAGGGTCCCCCTCAAGTCAAGACAAGAAAACAAGGCCGCCCCTCCATCTCCTCTGCTGCCCTCCCCGAAAGCATGGCACCCTGGGAAGGCTCCTCCCACTCTGGGTCCTCCTTTGCCAGTTTCCCCCCTCCACTTTCCCCCCTTCCTCCTGCCCACTCCAATAAGCCAATCACAGCAGCAGAGGCCCACCCCCAACCACCCCCTCCTCAAATCAAAAATACACAACCAGAAAATGGGCAGAGTTCCAGGGTGAAACATAAGCCCCTCCCACCAAGACACCCCCCCAGACCTCCTCGTTTACCCCCTTTGAGGCAAGTCACAAATCTTAGCTTCTCTCGTAGCTTCACGTTTTCATTTTTTGAACTGCCGGGTCACCAGTCTGCACAGAGCCGTGCCGAAAGACTCAAAGATCTCGCTGTGCTTCTGAAGCAATTTCAGTACTGATGTTCAGAACTGAAAAAAACACGGTACATTTTAATCTAGTTCAATTTCATTTCCAAAATGCACGCAATAATAAATGTGTAAAATTCATACCAGACTTTGAAAATTAATAGAATATGATGTCACACTAGGAGTAAATGTCGTTTGCTAGCCTGGATCATGGATTCATTTTTTGCTTTATATTCTGTTTGAGGCAGTTTCAGTGTGTAAAATGTTTTTAAAAAGGACAAAATTTGTGAGCGCAGATTAAGTGCTACTCAGAATCTCTCTCTCACTACCTCTCAATGCCAGTACTCATACGACTGCTATGGTGTCCCAGTTGCTTGCTTTGCAAAAAAATAAACATTCATCATGTCACTCATCAGCTTAGGGTCATGGAAAATCCCCAGCTTTGGGTTGTTTGTTGTTTTTGTTGACTACTTTTCTTTTTTAGATGTAAATTAAATGTATATTTTGGGATTGTGTGGGTGTGAGTTTGTACAGACTTTTTTTTCTTAAGCCCATTACTCATTGGTCAACACATTTTAAACTGGGTGGATTGTGGTGAATGTTATATGAGGTCATACTATCAAATTTAACCTTCAAATAACTGAAAATAATATCAGAGACAAGCGTAAATGAGAATCATTTCACAGGTGGACTGGGAGTTATTGAGCAGCTCAGGTCATGTGATAACAACCTGTGTTCTTAGATTACACAGAAATAATAGTATAACAGAAATCATTTAATTCTCCACACAAGGTAAGAAGTCTCTTTATATCTTCAGGGTTCTTTTTGAGATCAGCAGTATTTTCTCTTTTATTGCACACTCAGTCACCTGTTCTCACGTGCTTCTGTTACAGACTGCTGGCAGGTGCAGGTATGAGCTTTGATGTGTTATCAACATTGTGGCTGCTTATTACGTCTTTGCAGGCTTACAAATTCAAACGAATCTTGAGTGTTCATCAGACCTTTAACATGTATTGTAAAAATGTGGTTTAAACTAGTTTTGTACCAAAATACGTTTTCTCTGTGTGCTACCGTGTGCTTAAAGATTACAGTACTATACATAAAGATATGTTGAGTATTAACTTAAAATAATTCAGAAACTCATACTTATTGTTATAACGGATTGCTTTAAAACCTGCTTATTGTTGAGTCTATTCATACAGACTAATAAAACATTTAAAAACAATGATGGTTGTATCACCAGTGTGTACTGTACCACAGAAGACCAAAAGTTATTTGGATAACTATTGCATTATTAAACTGGCATATCTTCTTATCTTGGGTAATACAGCTCTGCCTACAACAACAACAAAAAATTGTAATTCTTACCTGGAGAAAATTATTCTCAAAAGCAAAAATAGCAACAGTTCTGTCTGCCAAAGCTGTCGCCCATGAGGTATTGTGTAATATGTTTTCTATCCTTATGAGTGGTATATTGAAATCTTTCAACCTTTGAACAGAGCAAAGCACCAGTATGAGTCATTCATTAGACTGTTCTAACAATCAGACGAATGTGTCATTATTGTGAGTGTGAATTAGAGTTCTAAAATGTGAGAGTAGATAATAATGAGTAGATAACCCGAAAAGAGTTTCTTTCCTGTGTTTGTTTGTAAGAATGGTAATGAGCGAGGGCTTTGTTCTAAGTTCAAGGCCGCATCACAGCAGTCTTCCACATAGGAAACAATCACTCACACCCTGTTTATTCCTATATTTCTATAATATCCTGTTATTATCCCAGGGTATCCTGGGAAACACATATACATTAACAACCTTATCATACTTAAGTCTTTTACTTAAACAGATGGACAATCAAAGAGTTTCACAGAGTGAGAATTCTAACCCTAATCACATCTGGGTTGTGAATGAAGCTCAACTAGATACTCTGGGACATCGCAATGGAAATGAGTCCCAGACTTTTTGGGGAAAATTGAAGACAGAACTCTGGTAAGTATTGGTGATTTGAGTATAGTAAGTTACTATATATGCTAGTGTACTGCTAGGAATTAAATTGTGAATAGGAAATGCATCAACATAGGAAAGAAAAATCTGTGCTATAAATATATTAATTCTTAATCTATCTCTGTGTGTCAGGTGTTCGGTCCCGACGCTAAAGCGCTATTTCCTGTCTGTTGTTCCTCTCCTGTCATGGCTGCCACAATACTCACTCAGAGAAAATGCAATAGGAGATGTGATATCAGGAATCAGTGTGGGAATCATGCACCTGCCACAAGGTTTGACAGTCACACACACACAAATGTATTACCTGAGCTGTAGCTTTAAACCTGATGCATCTGATGTACAACTGCATGATGTGCTGGTACAGATTTTTAGTGGACACAGAAGAATGGCCGCTATTAAATATAAGGAGTCCCTTTTGATTTTTATTGCTCTGTTTCTCTTCTATGACATGTTCAGGTCTATTATTTTCTGGCAGCCAATAATTTTCTTAGCACATTTCATAATGCCCTGTGGTTTCCACTTTGAGTGTGATAACACAGAGCCAAACCAGACAAATGAAGTGAATGTAATGACTAATTCTATTGTAGCTACAGAACACCAAGCACTCTTCTATACACAGATTGTTCATTTGTTGTTCAAATCTGTCTTGCTCTCTCTCTATAGGGATGGCTAATGCTCTGCTGGCTGGATTTCCTCCAGTTTTTGGTCTGTATTCTTCCTTCTACCCTGTTCTTATCTATTTTATATTTGGAACATCCAAACACATATCTGTAGGTAAGCATACACACACACACACACACACACACACACACATTGTATTTTCATGTTATATGGGGACATTTTTTCATGTTATATGGGGACATTAGACATGGTTTTTATACTGTACAAACACTGTACAAATATCTCCCTACACTAACACTTCCCCCCAAACCTAACTATAAGAGAAAATCTCTCTTAGATTTTTAAAATAGATCATTCTGTTTCTTTATAAGCTTGTTTCTTCCTAGGGACAAAATAATGTCCCCACAAGGTCAAAATTTACTGGTATTATTATACTTGTGGGGACATTTGGTTTCCATAAAGTAGCAGGACCACACACACACACACACATCTCACTCTTTTTCTTTTCTGTTTTTTACACATTGCCATGCCACTTTGCTTGAAAAAATGTGTATTTTAATATTATAAAATTTTTAATTATTGTGAATTATTATGTATGCATGTACATAAAAAGTGATGTCTAATCCATTAGAGTGAAATGGTCTGATTTAGATCTGATTGGCTGATGATCTGTCTGATGCACAGGTACTTTCGCTGTCCTTTCCATCATGGTTGGTACGGTGACAGGTGATGCAGTGTTGCCAGGCAGCGGAGTGGAGCAAGATGAGAGTGAGGCAGAAAGCACTGGAGTTGCCTTAGCCGCTCAATTGACCCTTTTATGTGGATTGATCCAGGTTATACTATTTCTCTCTCTCTCTTTCACTCACTCACTCACTCACTCACTCACACACACACACACACCTTAGAAACTATACGAATGAGGAATGCTCATAAAAACAACAACAATACTAAAATATTGATATTTATTTACCCATCCCACTATAAATCTAAACAGAAGCCTGTTGCTGACATTAGGTCATTATTTGAATGTTAAAATAGCACCTTCCAAATAATAAGGGCACTTCAAATGTCCTCATAAGTCAGTTGTTGCTATATTTACAGCCAAACCTATATACACAGAGAGTAAGTATTATGTGTCTGTGTGTGTGTGCAGATTCTGCTGTATGTTATGCGCTGTGGAGGGGTGTGTCGCTGGTTGTCTCAGCCATTGGTCAGTGGATATACTACAGCAGCTGCAGTCCATGTAACCGTTCACCAACTGCCTTTACTCATGGGCATCTCCATAGTCAAACACAGAGGTGTCTTCTCTGTAATCTGGGTGAGAATGAGCTCTGTGTGTTTTCATTTATGGGCTCTGGTCATCTCAGATACTGAATGTATGTGTATATATATGTGTGTGTGTGTGTGTCCTAGATATTTTCAAACATTGTGTCTGGAATGGGCAAAGTGTTGCCAGGGACACTTGTCGTTTCCATTATCTCTGTGGTGATACTAGTAGGCGGAAAGATGCTGAACTCGTGCTGGAGCACTCGATTTCCCATTCCATGGGAGTTAATACTGGTGGGTACACACAAACACTTAAAGAGACAGTGCACCCTAAAATGATAATTCAGTCAGAACTGTAGTGTGTTGTTCCAAACCTTTATTTTTCTTCCTTTGTGTACAAAATGAATGATTTATATATGACAAGCTGCTCTTTCTCATACAACGAAAGTAAATTTGTCTTTCTGCAATGATAGTTCTGTCTCTATGTTCTCAGATTATCTTTGCCACCCTGTCTTCAGTGCAGTTTGATTTGTCTGGTCGCTATGGAATACAGACCATTGGCCCCATACCAACTGGGTCAGCAGAGTGTGGATTTATATTCAAACATAAGTTAGCAGAAAGCATTTTGATTTAAAACTATTTTCTCTGTTTCTCAGTCTTTCGCCTCCCTCCCTTCCGCCATTTTCCTTCTCTCAGGAGATCTTATGGTCTGCTCTTGCGCTTGCAGTGGTGGGCTATGGTTTTCAAGCTTCAATGGGTATGATGTTTGCTCATAAACATGGGTACCCCTTTGACAGCAACCAGGTAACAAATAACGCTTTGGTACCACACATGACAAATTCTATTACTATTACTATTATATTAACTACTATTATATTATTAACTTGTATTATTATTAACTATTAACTGTTATGAAAATAGTGTTATCTGAGTTTCATTCCATGCTTAAAGCTGCTTACAGTAGCTTTAAGCAATGATAAACGTTGCTCACAAAGCAACATATACACTGCTTGTAATAAACGATATCTCCCTACTGTAGGAGTTGTTGGCCATGGGTCTGTGTAACTCGGTTGGAGGGGTGTTTCAGTGCTTTCCAGTGAGCGGCTCCATATCTCGTAGCATGGTGCAGGAGAGCACAGGTGGAAAAACTCAGGTAGTAACACCTGCATTCATTCTAGTGAAGGACTGTATTTAATAAGCAGAATATTACACTGCAAGTAAATTATCAATTTGTTATTCAGTAAAATATGAAGACATTGGTCATTAACATCTTATGTCATTCTTATTGACAAAGGGTGATAAGAAACTTCAAGAATATATTTTATGCAATAAAATTCTCTCTCTCTCACTCTCTCACTCTCACTCTGTCTCTCACTCTGTCTCTCACTCTCAGGTCTCTTCTTTGGTGTCTGCACTAGTAATTCTGTTGATTCTGCTGAGGTTTGGTCCCCTCTTTCAGCAGCTACCAAAGGTCCCAAATCTCACTTCATAAACTTACACAGATGGTTTAAGTGTTTTGAAGTGGTTATATAAAGTATCTTTGTGCATGTTATAGACAGTCTTGGCTGTCATTATTTTGGTGAATCTGCAAGGGGTGTTTGTGCAAGTCAAGAATGTACCTAAACTCTGGAAAACAGATCGACTGGACCTGGTGAGGGCAAATTATGCATCTTAACGTGACCTTGATTGTTGACCGTGCTCCTGCGTTCTTAATAATCAATTATTAACAATGCAGGTTAACTCATTAACACGGCTAACCTACCGAAATCACATTACATCCATCCATCCGTTTATAATAGTTTTCCTGAGTAGGAAATGCTTTCAGATAAACATCCCCTTTTGGTTCCAGAGCAACATTCCTATCAGCCAATCAGTGCACTCTGATTTTGAGAATGGTTAGGGTAGGGTTAGGATAACACCAAAAGGACGTTGATCCAGAGAAAAGCATTGCATCAGTCAATGGTTTTACTAGAGTTCCATGAATGCCTTGCATCCAGGGTGCTTCCTGTGTGTTTTTCTCCACTGAGGCTGCAGGTCGTGTGGGTGGTGACTCTGCTCAGTGCTCTGGTGTTTAACCTGGACTTTGGGCTTGGTGTCTCAATTGCATTTTCTCTCTTTACCATTGTCCTCAGGACACAGCAGTGAGTTATTTGCATGATTGCCTGATATTTACCTCTCTTGCTCACTTCACTTTCATACTCATTTTTATGTTCTTCCTCTGTAAATCACACAGACCCAAATCTGCTGTTCTTGGGCATATTTCTGGCACAGACTGCTATAGAGACCTGCAGAAATACTCAAAGGTAAAACATTTACACACCTACACATGAACTTGATGGAGAAAAACAGATTATACCAAGCTAAGGTTGTGAAGCTGGTCAGCCAGTATAACCTGTGTTTTAGAACATAGTTAACTAGCGCAACCAAAATGGTCTGTCAAGTATATCCGAATTGATCTCTGCTCCACCAGTTGGTGGTCAGCCCTGTCTTTCCTGGACTAGCTATTGACTACCCAGCTAACAGGGAACGTTCTGAGAGTGGTTAGTGGAACATTTTAAATACATTAAAGAATTTAAAAATGTTTGAAAAATGTTCTTATAACCAAGCAATAACATTAATATAACATCTATAAAACTGGTTGTTTTGACCATTCCTAGAACATTTCAAATAATATTTTTAATGTTTTTGTAGCTTAATACAAACGTTACGGAAACATTCTTACAACTAAAGATCCACCACCAGAAGCTGGTTCACGCTGAATGTTCTAGCATTGAAACATACATTCACACATGATTTCTGTGGTCTCAGGCACAGCAGATCCCCGGTATTACCATTTTCTCCTGCTGTAATCCGCTTTACTACGCCAATGCAGACCAGACCTTTACATCACTCAAACAGGTACAACCTCCATTACAGCTCTCAATACATTAGCATCTGTATATTTACAGTTTGTCATCATATATGCAGGCAGTGTGTAGAGGTATGGAGGAGAATCCTGCAGGAAGTTCTGCACAGCAGAACCCTCAGCGCTGTGTGGTTCTAGAGCTCAGTGGAGTCACCTTCATGGACTCAGTGGCCTTCTGCTCACTCAAAGCAGTTAGTGGAATACAAACACAATCACATACGCCACGTAGAAATGTTGATGTTTTAAGAGGATGAACAGCAATATGTAACCTGTTACTGACTCTCTTAATCACTAACTAATGAGCAGCAGTTTATACTCTGCATGCTGCTCGTGTTTGTATACAGATCTGTGTCTCACCAGTGTCTCTGGTTGTAGGTGATTCAGCACTTTGGGGACACGCAGATCACTGTTCTCTGCGCTGCATGTCCAGGTTACATACACACACACTCGCTAATGGTGAACGTGATTCTCAAAGAAAGGAGATGTTCCTAAATATCCTTGTTGGTCCTGGAACAACATTTATATCAACCAATTCGTTTTAAGGCTAGGTTTAAGGATAATGTTTAGATTATAGTATGATGCATTTTAAATAACGCTTACTTTAGAATTGGGGTAGCAATGTTGTTCCTGGAGCAACAAAGAATTTTATTTTATCTAGCAAAAATAACCAAGACCTGTATCACACAGATACTTGTTTTATTAACGTGTGTTACTTGTTTTTTATATTTTTGTATTTACTGTCTCTTATGCATCTCTAGATGAGCTACTGTCTCAGATGAGGAATCATGATTTAATTCCAGAATTTCTCTCTCTCTCTTCATTTTACCCCTCAGTGCACCATGCAGTTCTGGACTTCCAGGTGTGTGTGAGTTTAAAAGCTGTACTGTGTCTCCCTATTATTATTATTATTTTGTGTGGTGCTGTTGTAATTTTTTTACTGTGTAATTTAATAGGCTCGGGGTTTATTCCATTCTAATTTAATTATGCATCTGTTTCAGAACACAGGCACAGATGTCACTGAGCTGTGACATTTATCAGCACTCCACTTCATACTGGCCTCAGATCAGCAGAATATTTAACTTTAAAAGTGACCCTTGAACAAGAACTGTTTACAAATTCCACATGAACTGATTTGAAATAAACCATTAAGGCTTATTTTTTATAAAACAATGACAAAAGGACGCCAGTTTAGTGAATAATTAAATGTATAATTTGTTCCGCTAAGTAATATTTTGTATAGATACAAACAGGTGTGTGTATATTAGATATTTTACAATGGCATTAAAAAGTTTGTTCAATTAGATTTTAGAGCTGTAACTGTTTAATAACATATTTCATTTTGGCAACATGACCATTTTTATAGTTATAAAAAGATTATTTGCTTTATTTTTTAATTGATTCTCCAAATATGGACATCCTCAAATGACCTCAAAATTATTAGATCACTTTTGGGGACATATATTCCCCAAATTATAGCTAATTACTGTACATCCTGAACAAAACCAGGGTCTTTAATAGCCAGAGAAAGCTTTAATTATCTCTAGTAGTATGATTATGATTACAACGCAAAAGTAGACTATTTGAAAGCTGCCATCTTTGCTTAAGGGCATTTGTGCAGCCAGTTTGACAGTTTGTGTGTAAATGCCATGTTACCAAACTTTAGGAAAATTATGTCAAGACAGCTGTGATTGGCTGATGGCACCACTGGAACACCCACTTCTTCACTAACTACATTTACATTTATGCATTTGACAGATGTTTTTATTCAAAGATGCTTATTCAAACTATTAAATTATTCAAAAGTGCATTCAAATCATACAATTTCTCAGTACATGTGTTCCCTGGGAATCAAACCCACAACCTTTGCACTGCAAACTCAATGCTCTACCAGTTGGGCTACAGGAACTCTCTATTATGCTTAACTCTTTATTACATTACATTATACTTAGCTGTTACACCAAGGGCAGCAGATGTCATATACATTTATAATATATTATTTTGTCTATAATTCTCAGCAACTTTTCCATTAATAGAGAAAGCTTTTCGGGTCCAGATGGTATAATTACCACATCAAGCAGCATGGGCTCTCTGGGCCATGCTATTTAGCCAAATCTTGTCTCGTACATATAGCCTGTCTTCTCTTCCTGAGTGTAATTTGTGTTTAGTGTCCCCTAGTGGTAGGGAGTATCACTTCACTTTATGCTAGTGACGTTCTCTTTCCTTTTCTCACTTTTTAATTGCTTTGGAAAACAAACGTTGGTACTGTAGTTGTAAGCAGTGTAGCCATCATTGGTTAGTGCGTTGGTGACACCGAAAATTCTGATTCCTGTTTAGCTCATTGCTGTGAGTTCAGTCAGTGACTTTAATCAGTAACACACACACATTGTGGGGAGTAACTGAAAATGTTTTAAAATTTCACTGACATCAGTACATATATATATGGATTTTTGAACGACAAAATGGTGAGTAAATGACGGTAGAATTTTCAGTACTCCTTTAACTGTTCACCTTTTCAAACTTTATTACTTATAGAACTATCAGGATTTTAAATAAGATCAA
This sequence comes from Botia kubotai, assembly GCA_036877585.1. Lineage (NCBI taxonomy): Eukaryota > Metazoa > Chordata > Actinopteri > Cypriniformes > Botiidae > Botia > Botia kubotai. Next base: position 1,907 of record JAZGTI010006804.1, on the reverse strand, counting down.
TTTTAAATTAAAGCTTTAATTTTGTTTGCATGTGCAGATTAGTATAGCCATTGTGTTGTCATGTTTGATCTAAAGAATCAAAAATAAGTACAAAGTAGTTGGAGAAATATCATTAGGGTGAGATTAACAGCACAACATAATACATTACAGCTGTATGTCACAAAAAGTTCATTTTCTGTCTTCCTCTTGCTTTCTAGTCAGCAGGCTCTGGTGCTGCCTGCTGTCTCGCTGCTGGGGTCGATGATTGGTGATGCTTTCACTCTGGCTGTTGTTGGTTATGGCATTGCTATCTCACTCTGGAGAATTTTCGCTCTGAAATATGACTACACAGTTGACAGCAGTTTTATATTGAATTTACAATCTGAATCAACCATTGTATGTCTGTCATAAAGATTTATTACATAAGATATCCCTACCAAACTGAATCTGGAAATCTATCTGTTGTTTTCAAATGCACACATATTTGATGCATTTGTAAAAATGACATAAAGGTGATTTGTTTATGTTTGTGTGTAAGTAAGTTGTGTTTCTTTAGGCAGTGCTGGCTGCTATTATCTATGTAAACCAGCATGGAATAATGAAGCAGTTTGGAGACATTTGTGCTCTCTGGAGGACCAAAAGAGTGGATATGGTGCGAAAGAGAGATTGAAAGAAGGAAGGAGTTTAGGAGAGCCAAGCTTATGCAACACAATAAAAATACACAGGAGAAATTATTCATAAGAAAGAATATTAAAACATCCAACAAAATATTCACATAAGCCTAATCGCCCTTACAATCAACATGTAAATAATTTTACTGTGTATGTGAGAGAGAAAAAATTTACAATAATAAAATCTTAATTGATTTTCATAATATTTCTTGTTTTATGTTGTTATTTGTGTTTTAAGGTGGTGTGGGTGATCACTCTGATTATTTAATCCTTAAATGAGACTTTCTGCCTCTGTTGCCTTCCTCATCCTCATTGTCATCTTCAAAACTCAGCTGTGAGTGTCAAACCCTTTAAAAACCCCAAAACCCTAAACTTATTAATACACAATAAACCTTACACCATACACCATATTCCCTAAATCATTCACATCCTAAACCCTGACTGACTCCTTAAACCTCAAACACATTTGCATGCTTTCCAATGTATTTACATACTTAAATGTTTACAATCTAGCACTGTTATAGAGCAGGAAAACAGTCTGTCTGGTTTCCAGCTGCACCTCCTGCTTCAGTGTGCTCTGTTTAAGATCCTGAGAGAAGCTTTGTCATATTATGTTTTCCTTTTGAGTTCCATAAGCTTGTCCATATGTACCATCGGCTCTGTGGCTGAAATCAAATCCCTGTTCTTGACAGCGTCACACATTTTTTTAGCAGTTTGTATATAAACTTCCCTCCATCTGTTCCTTTCTTATTTCCACTCCTTTCTGTAACCTCTCTACCTGTTTCTTCTCTTCACCAGACAAAAATACTCCCTCCTCAGCCAGATTTCTGGCACTGACATCTACAACCAATCGAGGACAACAATCAGGTGACCATGACAACACTGCACACACTTTAACATTTTACATTTATTAAAACAGTTCCGACTGTAAATTCACATTGGCGGTGTGTCATTTGAAGCCTTAAAATGACTATAAACACACCTGGCAGAGCACACACTGTATTGATTCCTCAAACATGCTGCCTAGCAACCGCAAACAGCATTCAGTTTGCAAAATGAACTAAACCGCATGGTGAGTGAATTGCTTATTTAGATTATTAATAGTAACAAATGCTTATTAGACATTGCTGACTTTCATTGCATTGCTGTTGACGCCGTTTTATAAAAGCAACAAGCCATGTGATGTTCATAACAATTATTGTTGACTTGCATTAAAATCACATTGGCAGGTCTTGCAGCTTGTGCAGTGGAACTGAG
>JAZGTI010006803.1:0-22752 GCA_036877585.1 Botia kubotai | reverse complement strand
GAGTCACAGCCACCCTGAGGACCGACCAATCCCACACCCAAAGAGACACAAGACAAGAGGGTGTCTTTGTGCAATACCATTTCCTTCAAGAAAAGAATCGCACTGAAGTCCATCCATCAGAGCTGAACTACGGAGAAAAATCCCCTTTCCACTACTTGTAAATATCTTTGTTTTTATTTTTACATTATCGTTAATATTATAGTGAATGTATTTAATTTTTTAAATGATTATTTATGACTAAATAAAAGAAAGGTCCACTCTTCATTTTCTATGAAAAGGAAGAAATAGCAAAACTGCTTTAAATCAAATGGAATGTTTATTTGTTTGTGTTTTTCTTCTCCAAATATGAAACAAAGCCAAGAAAAAAAAAACTGTTTACACTGTTCTGTGCCATGTGGCATCAGAGTATTCAACCCTCTGAACATGAACTAACTGTATCACTGTACACGCAAAGAGCAGGAGGCCCCCTCGTGTACATACTGTCTATATATTGAGTCTGGTTTGAAATGATGTGTACATATTGTTTCAGACATTGGATATTGTTTATGCCTTAGAACGATTGTAGCAATTAATTTTAGTCTTAAAGTGATTAATAATATACATTTATTGTTTGTACAGTATATACATATCCTCTACAAAACACTGTGGTTTCCTTGATCTTAGTAGTGCCTACCCTTCAGAACAGGGTATAGGGAAAATCAATTTTTGTTTCGTTTCGTTTTTCCCCGTTTTTGTAATGTTATTGTTTTCTTAAAACCCATCAAGGCCTCCACTCAAAGGCATACTGTACGAAACTCATGTCTGAACCCATCTGAAAACTGTCGGAGTATTCCTCAGTATCCCTGACCCCAGAGCCGCCAGAGATGGACAGCGGGCGTTCACTGACCACGCGTGCATCGCGGCCCACTGGAGGCAGCTAGAACCGAGTTTTTTGTACCTGCGTCAGAGTACTTGAAGTTATTTTATTTAAAGATATTGTGGGAAACAAATGGTAGCGTTCTTTTTGTAGAAGCATTATTTTTCACTAGTGGGTGTGTACGTGCGTGTGCGAGCGTGTGTGCGCGTGTTTGTGCGAGTGTATGTTTGGCACGAACTTATTAAAAGGATGTTTTTAAATCCAGACAGCGTCTAATGGGTATTTATTTCTTTATACTGGTGTAATTGTACTTCATTACTAAACTGAACACAGTACTTAATGTGAAACTAAATACCTGTAATCTTGATCAATTATTTTTAAGGTAAAAATACTTTTTAACTCGATTATACATGTATGAACACGGATGATTAGGCAAATATTTAAGATTTATTTCTAAACTACATTCAAATGTCAAAACTATAAAATAAGCTTCTGCTGAATTTTAAATTCATTTTAGGATACAGTTCCAGTTTAACGTCATTACTGATGTTGATTTAATCATCAAGTAAAATACATGCTTTTAAAAAAGTACAATTCTGGAAACTTCGTTGATTTGCTTAACTATGTTTTCGTCTTACTCGTGGGTATAAGCGTAAATATCATGGCATAAGTATCACAAGTATATTATAATTAGTTAATCATTTATTTTAGTTGAACAGCATAAAAAGGTTGTTAATTTGTTAATATGGTTACATATTAAACTATAAACATACCAGGTGACGTGAACTTTACAGCCCCACAATAAACAAAAGCCACGTGTTTTGCCCCGAAAGTCACGTGACTACACCAGGAAGCGAAGACAGGAGGTACGTCATGTCTTCACACTCCGTTCACAATATAACATTATAGAAGTATATATGTAAAGTATGCTTAAATACAATACTGTATTATTAAATATAATAATAGATACTGTTATAATACTGTCTGGGTATGACTTCAGATGTGTCAAAATAACGCTATTATTATTGTTGTTTTCAAAGTGGTTTGAATGTATAAATATTATTATATTGTAATAAATATTATTATAACAGTGTTAGCTTTGAAAGAAAACAAATCATCTGAAAGTTCTTGTCTGTAATGTTATACACTTCCTTGCTTTATATTTTAAGGGATCAGATATACAGCCATCAACATGGTGTCTCTGATCTGCACCTTACAAAGTCATCGGGATGATGTGAACGGCTGCGCATTCTCCGGCTCTCTGCTGGCCACCTGCTCGGCTGATAAAACCATCTGCGTATACTCCACCCGGGACTTCAGCGAGCTGCCCTTCTCCCCGCTGTCGGGACATGGGTACGGGGTCCACTGCTGCTGTTTCAGCCCCTGCGGTCAGTACTTGGCCTCTTGCTCCACCGATGCCACCACCGTGGTTTGGGCGATGGACACCGGGGAAATCGAAGCCGTCCTGGAGCATCCCGGCAGGAGCCCCGTCCGGGTCTGCGCCTTCTCCCCTGATTCGTCTTATCTGGTGTCTGGAGGGTCAGATGGGACCATCGCATTGTGGGATTTTACCGCCAGGACCCTGCGCAAGTACAAAACATTAGCAGATATATGTAAATATATAAAATGTTATTTATGATATAATCCTGTAGTGTGGTTAATTGTGCCCCTGAGCAAGACAATTATTCTTTTATTTATTACTTATAAGAACTGTTCTCAGAACAGCCTGACTGATCTGCATGTATTCTGATGTCCAGAACCAGTGCAGTGTCTGACACCAGTATAGTGGCTTGCTCTTTCACTCCGTGTGGCCAGCTGTTTATCACTGGATCCACTTATGGAGATCTAAGGCTGTGGGACCTCAGTATGAACCATCTCCATGCGGAGAAGAACGCCCATGACCTCGGGGTCTCCTGCTGTCAATTTGCTCCTCAGATACTGAAGGGTAAGAATGACTAACTTTTGCTCTGCTTAAGTATTTTTTCTGAATTTTACAAACATCTTGAATTGGAACACTGAAGTGCTGAGAACTACAAGAGCTTTGTAACATGACGTGCTTGTTATTTCAAGATGGTTTAAAATGAGTTTTCCTAAATAAGCAATAAGGCACGAGAGGCACTACTATAGTGCTGAAGCTAAAATAAATATTTTGGCATTGACTTTAATAAAATTATTACTTTGTCCATTGTTCATAAAAATTACAATCGTAATTGTTCATGAAATTCCATTTCTCCACTGTAAAATACAACACAACAATAAAAGACCGTTGCTATGCAACAAAAACAGTGATTCACTACAGTGATCGTTGACTTTATCATGACTGGATTTAGGTGTTCTGCTGCATAAACACCTTGTAAGCACTCAAAAAACACCCTCACACTGCTCACACTTTTACTAACCACGTTTTATGCTGCAAAGCGTTTTCGTCTCTCACTATTCAGTTCATATTCTTGAGATTGACTTCAGTTATTTCTCTCCGTTTATGTGAATGAATTCTGCTTGTTGAAGCATTGAGATGTTGTAGGCTGTGATATGGCCCGCAGGACACAGCTAGAATTCAGAGGCCATATCAAAGATATTGTCTTATTCCCTGTTATGTCACCTTTCTTCAACTGTACAACAACACAGATGGAACTTGAAAATGAGTCTTGGAATGAATCCGGTGTCGCTTTGAATTAAACTGAATGTAAATGTAGATGTTTGATTCTTACAGATTCAGATGGCTGTGTTCAGTCACGTCTGGCATCATGTGGACAGGACAGTTTGCTGAAGATATGGATTGTTTCTTGTGTGTCTTCTGCAGGTACCAGCAGCATCTGACGCTCTCCTGCTCTCCTCTCCTCCTCACTTTCTGTGAATGTGTGTGTTTGTGTGTGAGTGTGGTACTGGTAAACCCAGTTATGGGGACAAATGCCCCCACAAAGATAGTAATACCAGTAGTTTTTGACCTTGTGGGGACATTTTTGTTCAATCTTATAATATCGCATCTTATAAATCATACTAAATAATGCTGATCTAATGCCATGCACATTTTTCTGTGAGTGTTAGGTTTAGGGTTGGGGTTAAAAAATGTCATTAGCCTGTTATAAAATCAATGAAAATCTATTGCTTTTCCTCACTTATATAGTCAAACAAACCTGTGTGTGTGTGTGTTTGTGTGTGTGTGATTAATGGTGTGTGTATCAGTGGATGTGTGTATCACTGAAGATGTGTGTTGCTCTACAGGTGTTAAGATGCAGCTCGCTCACACTCTGACGGGTCAGTCTGCTCCAGTTCTGTCATGTGCTTTTTCAGCTGATGGACAGATGCTGGTGTCAGGGTCAGTGAAATTCATGCTAATTCATTTCATCTGAGTATTTCCTGACGTGTGAAGTGTTTTCTGACACTGAGCTGATTTTACTGATGCCACATATTTTGTGGCTCAAACAAAAATTAGACCATGATGGGTAGTAAAATCCATTCAATATGCAGTACAGCCTTGAGATCTGTGAGAGAATCTGATTTTCACATTGAAATATTCCTGGCTCTCTTTAGACAGGGATATTTATACATTTACATTACATTTACATTACCTGTACATCACTGTAACCCATATGACATAGGTTATTTATAGTTAATAAATAAAGCCCTTTAAAACTCCAGATTTCTTATAATCGTATTATAAATGGGACAAAATTAATTTATATCAGAGAAGGTACATAGTTCAAGATCCTTAAGGTTTTTTTTACTCTCCCAGCACTTTTGTTTTAATATTTGTCCCAGCTTTATGTTTGTATGTATATCATGGGTATAAACAATAATCTTGCTATGTACAACGTTTGTAAGAAAGCAGCGCTTCTTGCGCTGCAGTTCCTTTATTATCCACTAGATGGTGTTCTGAACTCACACAATAAATGGTTCTAAATGACGTTTAGCAAGTAGTGTTTGAAGATAGTGTCGCTGTGGATCTTGCTCAGAGAAGAGGGCGTATTAATTTTTCATCATAAAAAACAGGCTGTGGGGACAGTCTATTCAGTATGTTTTAATTGCTTAGTGTCAGTCAGTCAACAGACAATAAGGACGTTATGAAAATTAGATATAATTATTTAGGACCCTAAAGCTGTCCACTCTAGACGGGTGCATGTATGTTCCTCACTGCCTCATTTTTATTTGAGCAAAAATAAATATGGCTGCTCTGACTGAGGTTTATATCCAGCATGTGTCAGCAGACAGACAAGCCCAGCTTCACCGCTCATAAAGGGCTGTAGAAGGGTCGCGTGATTCATTCGCTTTAAATGTCACCCTCTCTTTTCCCACAGATCTGTGGATAAGACCGTGGCGGTGTATCAAGCTGTGAGTCTCATTCATATTCATCATATATTGTGCCCAGCCAATAAAATAAAGAATGATTGACAGCTCACCCCACTTGGAAGTCATTAGCATAACTTTTCATACATTTATAATAATCATTTGTGTGTTGCAGAATGAAGGGGTCTTACTCTACACGCTTAACCAGCACGACAGGTGAGTTCTCAGGCATGCTGTTGTATAGTACAGGTCTTTACTCTGAATGTAAGAGATGCAGTCATTGGTCTTGCATCCTGTCGGGCAGGTATGTGACCGCTTGCGCTTTCTCCCCCACGGCCCCCATCATCGCAACCGGATCAATGGACAAGACTGTAAACATCTGGAGGGTGGAGGATGGAGGCGCTGCTCAGGGTGGGTTCCTAAAGTAACTGAGCTTTTAATACTTGAAGTGTGTACTTTTTGTGCCACTGGCAACATTAAAACAGAACTGAAAATACATTTTTAATGCATTTCTAATGCAAAACAGTCCCCCTGTCTACCATTGGTCGGAAAAACAGACAGTTCTGCCCCAAACTCATGTGATTGGTTATGCTGATGGTGCTGCGACAGACTGGTCGGAATAGTTAAACAAACAGAGCGGTGTTTTGATAGCATCACAGTGTTTACACTTCCCTGGAAAATTGGCTTACCAACGGATTACTTGCATTTGCATATTTAGCTGTGATAGGAGAAATATAACAGCATTACACACTTCAGCTTTAAAACGTATCTTTTCATAATGATTTCTAAAGCCAATACACAGAAAGCAAAAGTAACAAAAAGCATATGCACTGGTACAATAAAAAGCTGTTTTATTTATTTAGAGAGTGACGGCATAAACAGTGTCCTCTCTCTTTCTCTCTCTCTCTTTCTCTCTCTCTCTCTCTCTACTTTTTCCACTGTTTTGATTCCTGAAACTGAAGGCAAATCTCTTCCTGGTGAGTTTGTGTTTCTTTTGAGTATCTTTGTTTGTTTTGGCTGTAAGTAACAAACAGTAAATTGTAAACGAGAAAACTCACTTTTAAAAACCTAAACAAACATTCCACAACAAAAATACAAGCCAAAACAGATTTTGTTGTACCGCTTAAAGGGACAGTTCACCCAAAACATTGTCATTATTTACTCTCAAGTTTTTAAACTCACAATTTTAAAATCTATTTTTTAATCTCACATTTTTCACAACACGAGGGTGAGTAAATGACCGATTTTCATTTTTGGGCAAACTGTCCCTTTAAGCTGGTGTTTACAGTGCAACTTTGGCATTTTAATCTTAAATTATATATTATATTTGGTGTCTTTGTTTTCTCAGATGAAGCTGCTTCAGTTTCCAGCAAGGAAGGTAGGAGAAATCCAGACTGCACGGTTCGACCCTTTTTGATGGGGCCATACTGTAGATCTGCAGTAACTAAAACTACTTATGATTACTATAGGAAAAACAGTAACACAAACTCTATTTAGCTAACTTCTAGTAGCTTAGCAGGTACAACATGATGCTAGAATTACCAAGGACCACAAATGTTCAAAATATGTTCACCTTACATGCACTGTACGATTAGTCGCTTTAGATAAAACAGTGTGCAAGAAACATAAATGTAAATCTAGCTTCAGGAGAAAAACACACTTCTCTCCCCAATGAGATTTCTGCTGGTTATATTGTGTGCTCTGTACAGCTCACCATGTTCAGTAATTGCTCGCTGTGGGTCAAAGACACAGGAGAAATCTAGTACCAGACAGAATACACAAAACGGAACTGAATGAGATGTTCTCTCTCTCTCTCTCTCTCTCTCTCTCTCTCTCTCTCGTCCTTCAGATTCTCTAGGGTTATGAATCACGGCTGCAGCCTTGAGTTTAAACACACAGTGCAGTTTGTGAGCTCTTGTGAGCTTTACATACTCAGCTGGTTTAACCGTATGCACGTGGAGACAGCAGGGCAGAAATTTGAGGAGACCTGCATTATGAATACCAAATATAATGCAGCAAACACACACACAGACTAGGAAAGCAATGTGTTGCTCATGATCTGACTGCGTCCTGGGCAGATTCATGGTGTAGAACATCCTCATGTTTAATGCATTAGCTGTAGCTCTGAAATTACATAAAGTTTCATTAAGCATCCACTGTTCAAACTAGCAACATTTTACAATGTAATAAACTAGCAACGTAATATCGGTTTAACAGCGTACGTCCTGTTGCTCTCTCTCAGACAGGAAGTTGCGAGGTCACTCCAGACTGATGGTGAGCGAGTGGTCTGAGGAAGATGTGTTGGCATGGTTACGGGAGGATGGGCTGGAAGCTGTGATTGACGCGTTTAAATCCAATAACATTGACGGAGAGGAGCTGCTCGTGCTCACCAAGGAAACCCTGAGCTCAGAGCTGCACATTGGTATGAGCAGAGCATGACGCTCAATATCTGTATTCATAACGCATCCCTCGCTGTCTCTGTGTGTCAGCTGGTGTATATACACATTTGAGCTGGAGCAGGTAAAGCAGAAGTGACCTGCGGAAAGTTAACTCCTAAATATGACCTCAGCCGGCTGCCATGTTTTGGGTAGTTATATAAGGGTGAGATGGACTTTGTGCCCCTTACATTACCCAACGGGAAAGCGCGATTGAATGATGTTTTTAGAAAAATCATGGAAAAACAGGCCAAAATCAGACCTAATCCCAGAGATTGTGGCTAATGTAAACATGGGATTTGTGTGTAGTGTTATGTAATGCACTTGTAGAGTTTGTGTGTTTTAAAGCTGATTATTTTTGCTTTGGTTCTGTTTACATAAATCTCAGCTCTGAAAAACAAACCATAAGACATCACGATTCACTGTGTAAAATCACTCTATAGTTCATGTCATATCACAAGTGAGCAGATCTTCATTTGCTGCCCACCATGACGCCAGTCCTGTTGTGTTTAATGGTTTCTATACTGGTGAATGATGATACATAGATGTAAAGAGATACTTAGATTCATGTAAATGTGTTTCAGCCATAGGCACAACACTGCATGCCAAATGCAGTAGCTAATCGCAGCTGTGTCGATATTTACTATAATGGCACTCTATTGGCCCTGAGAATGTCTCAATATCACTGTATCTGTTCACACAGCTACATTATCATCTAAGTTTGATTGGGTGGTGTTCAAATGTTCTTGTGCTCTCAGACTCTCTGGGCCTACGGAGTAAAATCATGAAGAAGATCGAGGAGTTAAAGATGTCTCCCGTCTGTAATGGCACTCCTGATGAGTACCTCTGTCCAATCACACGCGAGGTCATGAAGGACCCGGTGATTGCTGCAGGTGAGAGTGATGGGCTGTCAGTCAGAGAGGGTCTGAGAGATCCTTAAACTGAACTACAATCAGTCTTATTTTCTGATCTTTTCATTCATCTGCAGCTGTTTAGTTGAGACATAACCAGCTGCTGATCTGTACTTGATGGCAGCTTCATACCAGCAGGCCTGTGGTTACTTGCCAGTTACACGTTAATGTTATTTGGTTTACATAAGCAGATCTGTTGCAGATTTTTGGCTGGTATAAGAGCAAGCCGTTTAATCCATTGTTTTCTGTCTGCAGATGGTTACTCATATGAACGGGAGGCTATTGAGAGCTGGATCAACACAAAGAGCCGCACCAGTCCCATGACCAACCTGCCCCTGCAAACCACCCTTCTGACACCCAACCGCACTCTCAAAATGGCCATTTTCCGCTGGACCACCAGCCAGTGAATGCCAACCTCTCTTTAGAGTATTATCTAGAGTATGATAATACTGACCCCAGACCAGTGAGACCGGAGTTCACTTTACTGAGGCCTCTGTATCTACAAAGACCCCTGATCAGCATTCTTGATAGAACTGGATCATCTTAGCTAGAAGCTTAAGGCTGTCCTGTGGCTGATTTGAGATCAGTTGGGTTTTAGACTTGCATGCTGTACATTCTTTAATTTTAAGATAAACAGATGAAAAAAATCATAGTTCTTGAGCTCATGTTTAGTCTTAATCTTGTGAGAAAAGTGTTGCGTTTAAATATGATTAGAGGTAAATGATGGTAGTTAATCTACAGTCACGTGTAGCTTGAGAAGTGATCTATAGAATTCAGTCGTGGCCTTAAGCAGCATAAATATTTATCTTCCCCTTTCTGTAAGTGGGGGCAGGTTTGCTGGCGTAATTATACGGTTTCTCACACATAATTATGATTCTTCTGTTGCGTTTCTCTGTCACTTGCAGTATAAATCTTGTTTCTTCAGATGATCTGTGAAGTTGAGTTGTACAATTTGTATGCTGCTACTAATCCTTTACAGGTTATTAATTATACTTGTATATGATGAAATGTAATACTATAGCATACAGTAGCTTTAAACGCTCTGTGCTCTTAGGAATAATATATGCATTAATGGATGCATTCGCTTAAGCCTGCGTTTCATGAATTTATTGTATACTTTATGTATAGTACTGTACATATTGTACGTGCACTGTTAAATTAAAACCGAATTACCATGCGTTCCTGTTTTATGGATAATTTGAACCTTATTCCACATGAGCCACTGGCTGTTTTGATAAACCTGCTATGAGATGAAAAGCTATTCCACAGTAAAATCATAAAGCGTTTTACAGTGTGCTGTGTTGGCATGAAATTAATTAGGGGTGCTTGCTAAGGCAAGCATTATTATTGGTACTGCTCATAACCCGTATGTATTAAACTATGGTGCATAACCAGTCCCACCCCGTTTGTAGTATTACACAATAAATCATGCATCTTATTAAGCAGCGGGGCGGTAGTTTATTCTGCATGGTGATTGCCAAACAAATCCCACAGATGTGGAGAGCAAGCACTGCTCACAATATTCTTAATCTGGCTAAAATAAACTGGCTTTAGATTCATGTAGTAAAGACGTTTTTTACAGTTAGAATATTTAACGTGATTCAAATGGTAATGTAATAAACTCAAATATTTGAAGTCGTATAGCAGGATTTTATTGTTGTATATGATGCTGAAATATTCAAATACAATACGTAACAGCCCTATACATGAAATCAACGGCAAATAATGTACATATGAAATAACATCTATGTTCTTTTAGAAACCTGAATGCGGTTTGGCATACGCATGTAAAGCTGAAGTCTCCTTTATACAGTTCATCTTACAATCATAGTGGTATTTCATAACATTAGAGCTGTGCAAAAATAACATATAGAAAATATAATATTGTTTTAATCAGACAACCAAAGCCATAAATAAATTAGTCCAAACAGTGAGCAGGTACAGAGAAATCAATGAATACAACACACTCCTGACACACACACACACCCTTCACACTCCTGACACACACACACACACACACACACACACACAGGAGATGCATTTGAATACACACACGACCCGTCTACAATCCTACTGTATGCAACAGTCATCATTTTTGTAGAGGTCCTGCATCCTTACTGAAGTCTAAAGTCAGGTCATGTATCTTAATACATTAATAAATCACCTGAATCATATCTCTGTTCTCTTGTATTTGTCTATGCAGCATTATGCCTTAAAATGTGGTTAAATACCTTTTAAAGCTGCAGGTCTAAACAGAGGTGTGACAATCTGTGTGTTACGTACACACTTCAGCGTTTCTAGTTCTGTCCTCAGTTATAAAGGGGGTGGTAATTATGAAAGCATTTAAGTCATAAGTAAATCATTTTGTTCTTAGCATAAATCTGCACTTGTAGCTACACATTGGATTCAATGAAGGAGCGTTTGGGTTTGATGGAGCTGATCAGGATGGGGTTGTCCCGGGCCAGGCTGGCCTGCTTGTGCTTCGTCTCACTGTAGTGCTGCTGTACAGGGTTACTGTCTTTGTATCCAGGCCCTGTAGGGAGAAACTTCTCCTGGTGGAACTCGGAGGTGTGTGTGCTGTTATGGATTGGTTCCTGATAAGCACTTGTTTTGGGGTACTGCAGGTCACCAGGTCCCTGTGCATGTGTGTTCATGACAACACCTACATTGTGACATACAAGCCCTTCTGGCACGAATCCCTGCCAGCTGTAACCGGACACCAGGTTGCCATGGTGACCTTGCTGCTGCTGCTGCTGCTGCTGAAAACGTGCAGTCTTGTCAGTGACACCCATAAAGGGGCGTGGCTTATGCTCAGAGTGCCTAGCGGCACTGTCAGTAGCGCTAGCAACAGAGTTGCGCACGCGGCTGTTTTCTGCCAGGTTTCCGCTGGAGGAGCTGGATACTCTGACACTGCTGCTCCGGCAAAATTCCCCCCTGGGCTCAATGACGACCTCCGAAGTGACTGCGAACTGACTGCCGCCCTCTCTTGTGCCCCTCTCGACGCTGTGCTCTGTGCCAAGGTGGCCAATGTCAATACAGGGCCCTGCCCGGAGAGAGGTGGGCCGGTGGCGGCTCGGCATGGGGCTGGAACCGGCGCTTTGGGGCGTCCTGCCTTCAGTGTACAGCGAACTGCTGTACTCGCGGTTTTTCATGCTCTGAGCCTGCCTGGACGGGAGGCGTCGGTGGGCAGCACGACCTGGAGTGGCTGCAGAGGCAGCAGATTGGGCATCTGATACCGCAAGGCACAGAGAGTCAGGCAAAGTGCGGCTCTGATGCCAGTTCTCCTTCCTCTTCTCCTGCCGCGAGGCTTCTTGCTCGCGCCTGTCCTCTTCTTCATCTGCCTGCAGCATGTTAATGCTGAGGCTGTCCGGGCTTTTCTCCGAACTCTCAATGTCGTGTTCGTCATCATCATCGTCATCTTCCTCATCATCGTCGTCATCGTTCGGGTCTTCCTCGTGGTGTGAGGGGTTGGCATGACAGGCGGGGTGTTTGGAACCCTGCCGCTGCAGGTGTTGGCTCTCCTCCTCCACTCGCGCCAGCAGACGACGGATCTCTCTGTTACTGGGGCACAGACGGGTGGCTTCATAGAGATCAGCCAGTGCAGCGGCAAACTGCCTGAGGTGGAGAAACACAGACAATAAGAATGATAACTGAAACACTGAACTGAAAACAATCATCATCAGAAATCATTTACATTGAATTTCATAAACTCTTCAACCAAAAATGCATAAAAAAACTATAAATGCATAAAAGTAAATGCAAAATTATATTATATTGAATGAACAGATAAATCATTTTGGTAGATGTGGGGTCCGGTCATTGCTCGGCAAAAACCAAACACTGCAGTTCATGGGGAGAACATCATGCTTGCAGTGGAGGTACTGTGATGTTTGGAGATGTTTTGCTATATCAAGGCCTGGACAATTCAATTTCCATCACTGAGAGATGCATCTATTCTACTCCATATCAGAGATTCTCCAAGAGAATGATGTCATCAGTCTGTAGCTAAAGGGCAATTGGGTCATACAGCAAGACTACGATCCAACATACTTTATAAGCAGATCCATCTCAATATGGTTTAAAAATGGTTGTTATAAAACCTTTTTTAATAAATACAAAACAAAGATATCTCATTCATAAGGGGTTCCATTTTATGCCTTCATGGTTTCAGATTTTGGATAAAGATATAATTCGGTGTAAAAATATGCAAAAATACAGAACATGAATACGTTTTCACAATACTGTACGCTGTGTCTCTAAACCTAGAGAGCTGACTCACTGTCTACGCCTACGTGGGCAGCTGTCTATATAATCTGGATCCTTAACCACAATGGAACCCAATAAGCTGGCCCACACAGAACCTGCACCCGGAGAACTCAGAAGAACCAAAACGCCCTTCACTTATTAACCTTAAAAAATCCCCCAAATGTTATTCGCTTGTGTGTGTATCACGTGTTCTTGTTCTTTTTATGCTTCCAGCTACCAAGAAGAGTGTAATATCCCAGCTCTGTTTAGCCATGAGACACTCATTTAACTATTTACGATTGATTCGGACATCAGTACATTGATAAATTAAGAATGTATTACTCTAATAAGCACAAAAATACGTGGTGAAATCATTTATAATTTGATGGGACTAGTTCTTTGAGCATTGAGTTAGCAGTGCAAAAGGTTGTGGGTTCGATTCCCAGGGAACACATACTGATCAAATATACGGCTTGAATGTACTGCAAGGCGCTTTAGTTAAAAGCGCCTCCTAAATGCATAAAATGTAGAAAAAACGAATGTATGTATTGCTATATACAATGAATTTGTCACAATGCATTATGGGATTGACTTACCCATTGCCAATGAATGTTCCCTCGATTCTAGGTACAAATGGGGTATCTCAGAAGGTAGCATAAATGCATAGGTGGGCAGCTTACTAGTTTATGAGGAAATAAGGACGTGGCATGGAGATGTCTTACCTGCTGCTTCTCTTGGCTCTGGCACGAGCATAAAATGCCTCGTAGGACTTGGGCTTAAGCTCCAGAGCTTTGGTTGCAAACTCCTCAGCCATGCCATAGTCCTGTAGAGAGCAGGTGTGAAATGAGATTGAGATGAGAGCGAGACAAGAGAGAGAAACAGGAGGGAGGGCAGAGGAAACAAGGAGGACCATCAATCAATCTGAACAGAGAAAAGTTTGATGTTGTATTTAACAGACCAATGAGAGCGTTTAGTGCGACTGCATTCCAGCATGATCTGTGCACACAACCGGTCACGTTTTAACTCCGTCCTTCATTTTGCTTTCGTGTGTGAGTCTGTAATCACGAGACACTTGCTGTTTCGTCCTTCAGATCGAGGTCAGAGATTCAATGAGGACTGAAACTGCCAGCCGTAATGATGCACTTTAAATGTTTAATGACGGCAGATCCTATTAAAATGGCCATTAGGAATCACATTTCCAGGATGCCTGTGTAATTAGGAAACATGTACCAAGACACATAGTGACTCTCTTTCTTTATCTCACTCTCACACTCAAATAAGCTGCTATGCAATTGCTCTAAGGCCACTTTTATAAACAGCCAGTGAGGCTCTTTTGAATTTAGACATCAGATTTATTCTGGCGGGGAAGATAAGTGTATATGTAATCTATTTTAAAGTGCCCTTTGCTATTTGTTAAAACGCTTTGGGCGCTAAAGAGTTTTGTGAGTGAAAACAGTTTTTTTTTGCAGTAGTGAATTCTACATTATTGTTCCATGTGTGTACAGAATAAAGGAGTCACTCCTAATTCCATTCCACTGATGGTTGGCATAGTAACAATATTCATAGCAATGTTAGGCTGTTGTTAGTTAATCAGTGTCAACGCACATTGGTTTTGCGACGGCAACGGGACAGGTTGAGATAGAGGGAAACCCGGAGCTCCCGAAAAGCCTTGAGGTCGTCCCCGAAACCTTCTCTTGGAAACTTCCTCAGGGCATACTGATACCGCTGAGCTGCCTCCTTCATCTTCCCTTTCTGAAAACAGAGCAAGAGAGGGAACGGATGAAGAGAAAACGCAAACAAGGATGAGAGAAAGAACACAGTTTAGGAAAGAAGCAAAAAGTGGACATGGAGATGTGGACTGATAAAATGTACTTTAACTCTCTTTGAATGAAAGTTCCTGCATTCATGTTAAAGCAGCTGAGCTTTGTGAAAATGTGTTGTATGTTAACTGTGTTATTTGTAGTAAATCCATAGCAGCCACAGGCAATACCATATGCCCTAATACCTCAATGCCCTAATGTTCCCTCAATACCCCTGATGTTCCCTCAATACCCCTGATGTTCCCTTAATACCATAATCAGATAATGCAACTGGTTTCTACAGAATAAAACAAACATTCAAAAACATTGGTAAGTGGTTGCTAAGGTATTTTCATTGGTTACTTTTTTTTTTGCATTTTTAAATCAGTACTGTCTTAAACTATGAAAAATTTTGCATTCTTCCAAAACACCAGATAATACAATTATGGCGTTACTACAGTTAGCAGTCCAGATGAATGTTTAATATTTGTAGTGGCTGACCTTATACAGCATGTTTCCCTCCTCCATGAGTCTCTGCAGAAGAATGATGAGGATGTCTGGTTTGGAGGTGGCCATGGCCCAAGCGGCGTTACCTGCAGACACAGAGAGACATCAGTCTGACAGACAGCACTCTTGTGTAGACTCAGAGTATGACTTTCCTGAAGCATGTACCTGATCGCTCATAAGGAGACGTTCTGTAGCCTTTAGCAGTGAGTTAGACAGCAGGAAAGGAAGAAAGAAAAAATGAGAAAAAGAAAGAGTAAAGAATATATGCAAGAAAAAAATGGAAAATGCAGAAATTGAGACGGACAGCATATATTGATGAAATGATACATTTTAGCAATAAGGCAATGAGTACAGTATGTTCGCAATACAGCCCAACCTTATTGCTGTGTGTCGTAATACTTTTATAACAACTCTACAGTACATAAAAAAAGTAAAATAATAACATAATACATAATGGAATAATGGTTTATTGAAAATGAATATTTTTAATACTATTTTGCAAATTTATTATGTGCCATTTGTTCACTAGAAAATAGTCCCTATCATGCAGAACAAGCCTTTATAGGATTGCGCAGTGATATACACAGTGGCTTGGATGATTTTATTCATCAGAATACCGGCACTGTAGCAGTCTCGCATCTCACACACTTCCATGACGTTGCGCCCAATGACTTGTTGGTAAATTTCCTTCTCCATTTTCTGTGAGTAACACAGAATCCCCACAGAACACACGTACCCTTACTCCCTATTATGTTTTGTGGTCTTTGAACTGAAAATACACACCCCTTTGGTTTGGAATCTCACAACGACGGAATATTATTGGAAGTTCACATTGCAGGACAGCTAAGGACAATCTGAATGCAGGTATTGTTCATGGCTTCATGGCTACACAACTACAGTAAAGTCTAATGGCAATTGATAGGGGGTCAATACCTGTTTAAATAGGAAATAATTCAAAACGGAAAAGAAAACCCCACTTGTCAAGCAATTTCACAAGGTATTTACGAGAAGGAGCATTCATTGGCTGATTTTAGCCCTGTTTTAAATAAGAACTTAATATCTAAAAATAGTTCAACTTACTTTTTTGCTTGTTCTGCAATATTATTTGCACAGCAAGCAAAAAACCTTCATGTTGCTTCCTTCCAGTGGCTAACTGGAAATCTCAGCTAATGCTAATTCAAGCCATGGGTCTGTGCTTTTTCCAATACATACCTAGCATGTAGAAAAAGAGCAATCGCACCACATCATCATTAACATACAACCCACTAAGAGTCTGGCAAACTCATCACCATCAGCAACCTCAGACTAGAGACGGTGGCCGTTTCAGATGTAATTAGATGTTTTTAAACGGGTTCTCTGAAGGTTCACACTTAGTGACTCTGGGTAAAACGCTGAGTGGACTTTGCTATACAAGTCTGAATGCAGAGTGTGAATGACAGTCTCATACATCACCAGCGTCCTACTTAACTTACACGGTCCTGCACAGCTCTGTTGTGAAAATGGCCTGGTTTCAATTACATTTAGGACTCAGCAAGGAATGCTGTGAGAAAGGGAGAACAAATGGAGCTTGCCACGTTCTAGATTTAGAATGGACAAGCCCCTCATGAGAACCAGACTCTGGCGATCTAGATTCTAGAGGACGGCACATGAACACAAGAGATGTAAAAGGGAATATATGTCACAATGTTCTGAGGTAAAACTCACCCAGTTTGGCCCCTTTCTTCAGCAGGGTGACCACGACGGAGGTGTTTCTGCTGCCTATGGCCCGATCCAGAGGTCTCATGCCGCTGTAGTCCATGTGTTCGATCGCGGCACCACACTCCACCAGGTAATGCACCTAAACGACATGATATTGTAACGCAAACGCCCGCAAGTTAGACAAAAGCCCATTGTGTTTTGTGTCTGCTAGGGCTTGCATTTATTTTTGCTAGTCAACTAGCTGACTAGTCAGTGGGTCATCGTTTACAGTACCTTACGAGATCTTACAGTACATGAAGAGATTCCTTCCTACCACGTACCGATGAACAACAAATACCACAGAAGCTCCTTGCCACAAATCATTTACATATATTCATTATAATTTCAGGTAAATATTATAATTAAATTAAACCTTTAATGGCAAGCATCATGCTTTCCTGTAGCTCAGTGGTTAGAGTATAGTGTTAACAACGCCAAGGTCATGGGTTCGATCCCAAGGATTGCACATACTTAAAAACAATGTATGGTATAATGCAATGTAGGTCGCTTTGGATAAAAGCATCTGCCAAATGCGTAAATGTAAATCATGCAAGCAACATGATTCACTTGTGCTTTGTGATGACATACTGTCCTGGGTTTTCTTTATTTTCATGTGAGTTCAAATACAACTGGCACACAAATACATCAGGTCGAGATTTGTGATGCGAGGAATTTGCCTCCTGCTGTGACCAAACCCATCTGAGGTCACATAATCAACACATAATCCACGACTAGTCAACACCAAAAAAGCAACAGTCCACAAAAAGATTTTCTCAGCTTACTATGTCAGCGTCTCCATAGAATGCAGCCAGGTCCAATGGAGTCCGTCCATGCTTATCTGTGTGGTCTATCTGAGCTCCTCTCTCCACCAGAACCTCCACCACCTTCTTCTGCCCTTTCAAACAGGCCCACCCCAGCGGAGTCAGACCTTCTTTATCCACTGCTGTGAGACATGCTCCTGCAAAAAATATCATTCACATTAACCACACACACGTCATTTGACAGACAGGTGCCATTTTAAAGGCACATTACTGCAGCAGCAGGTTAAGATAAAAGTGTTGTGCCCTTTGACCTCTTGGTCAGGTCCACTAACCTTGTGTGATCAGGAAGTCCACAGTCCCCAGGTGTCCCTCGCTCGCAGCCACCATCAGCAGAGAGCGTCCATGTTTGTCGCTGCAGTTCACATCAGCACCACGCTGCAGAAACAACTCTGCTATCTAAAAACACAAAAAACAAACTTAAAACTGAATGACTGACATTCACATTCAGTTCACATACATTCTGTTGTACATTTAATGCATTTAGGAAAGAGATTGTTTGGCGATAATCCTACCTGTGTGTGTCCATGTCTGACTGCATTAAAGATAGGGGCCACGCCTCTGCGGTTAGGCTGCGTTACACTGGCTCCCTGGTCCAGCAAGAAGACACACCCCTCTAACTTGCCCCGCCCAGCGGCAGCCGTCAAAGCTGGAAACAAATTCAAAATAATGAAACAGGCACTGCAGCAGATTCTGTCAACATTCAAAGCAACAGTATATCTGTGTATTCTAAAATGGCCTTCAGCATTGCATTTCAAGATTGTTAAAAAGGTTTATCTTTAGAAGAGCACAAGGACTTATTTCCCTGCACACATAAATTATTACTCTTGTACTGTGCGATGACAATAAACTGTTGCTGTATAAAACGACTTGTTTACATGTGACGCATGTACAAACCAGTTTCTCCCCATAAAGTGTCGTGACCATCGATCTGTGCTGAGAAATCATCATTATTCAACGCCAGCATCCTCTTCACCACCTGTAATGATCATTCCAGAAATAAATGACAAAAACTCTCTTCGGGAAAACACGTCTCCTAAACAACATTTCATGTAATGATTTAAAGTGTAATAATGCCTTTGTGTGGTTGTGTTGTATTATATTATTTTTGTGTGGAACTAAATAAAAACAGCTTCACATAAACAAGTCTATGGTTTATTCCATGTGTACATTAATTGCTAGGTAATTGTGTGTGTGTGTGTGTGTGTGTGTTTGGTACCTGTGTGTGTCCCATGCTGGAGGCGGCGATGAGTGCCTGCTGCAGGGCTCTGTTTTTCAGCTCTAAGCTCCAATCCTGCTCCAGAAGATACTGCACGATCTCAGCGTGACCCCGTAGGGCAGCGTGAACCAGTGCGCACTGCCCGCTTTTATCAGCGTGATCCACCTAACACGCACAAACAGAGCTAAACTGCAGTGCAAAAGGCTCTAAAATAGGTACGAATAGCACTGATCATATTCATGTGTTTACGAACAAATGAATGAATGAATCAGTTTATAAATGAATCAGTAAATGAATAAATCAGATTATGAATGAATTGGTGAATGAATGAATCAGAATTTGATTTAATGATATGTGCATATAGATCTAGTGTGGTTATGACCAGTTTATGTGTTGAATGGGGAAGCGACTGACCTTTGCCCCTTTTCTGCAGAGTAGGGTGACGAGCGGTAGGTGTCCCGAGGCGGAGGCGTAGCAGAGGGAAGTCATGCCGTTTTCCGATTGCCCGTCCACTGGAGCGCCACACTCCAAGAGCAAAGCAGTCATCTCCAGGTGCCCCAGGTGAGACTGCACACACAGCACTGGTGCACTGTTTAAAACCTCAGTACGGTAACACACGCTCGCCCCTCCCAGGATCAGCAGTCGGGACACCTGGGGACGCAGGTAAGGACAGGATTGCACTAGAAAGCTTTTGGTTCAGTTATTGAGGTTTTGAGAGACTGGTTACAGCCAATCTGTATTTGATCTCTCAACCACAATTAATCATATTCTCATTTATAATCTCACAAAATTACAGCTTTAATTTTAAATCAATTACAACCTCATTATTCAGTCTTCTATCAGAATTTACAACCATTGGGGTACTATTAACCACTTCAGCTGACAGCCTTGGGCAACAACCGACAGCTTTGGCTTAAACCTACAGTGTCAAAGATTTAAATGATGCGAGCAGCTATAGGTAGCTAGTGCTGTGAGATCAGGAGAGGTGTGACTTGTGTTGGCTAGAGAGCCGGCTAGTAGGGCACTGCAGTAGTCCAGTCTTAATATGAAACGAGCCTGGACTAGGAGAGCTATGTTGCGTAGTAGAAAATGTCTGAGCTTCCTGAAGTTGTACAACAAGCACCTGCCTGACCAGAGGTTGTTGAAATGTGAGTTGTGTATTTCAGCTGATTATCAAACACCACTCCAAAGTTCCTATCAGACAAGTAGGTGTTAGAGTTGATGATCCAAGTTGAACTGTGAACTGTGTTGTTTTCTAAATAGCCTCAACCAACAACTGACAGCCTCAATCAACATTCAACTGCCTCAACCAACAACCTACAGCCTCAAACAACAATCAGCTGTCTCAACCAACAACCTACAGCCTCAATCAACAAACAACAGCTTTAACCAACAACCTACAGCCTCGATCAACTGCCTCAACCAACAACCTACAGCCTCAATCAACTGCCTCAACAACCAACCTACAGTCTCAAATACTTCATAAACGTTTCTCTTATTCCTCTTTTATCTCTTCTGAAAATGTAACGTTTATTCACAGTGACTACCAAAATCACTCTGATAAAAGTGATGAAAAATAGAACAGCTCTCACAAATACACATTTTATTTGGTCTGAGAGTGCTAATTGCTTACTCCACATTGATTTAATGATGGAAGGCATGAAGTCATGGTCACCAATCAGAGCCAAATAAATGCAGCCGGGGTGTTTTGTTTGAGGACAGGGCAGCGCGGTAATAGAGGCTTGATTTAGATGCTGGAAAAAGTGAGAATGCGCTCAAAGCAGAAAACGCATTTATTTACACAAACAGGAATTAACGAGCAGTTCTCCAGCCAAATGGCTGTCAAGGACGCTGGCGTGCACACAGACTCAGAGTGACGCTTGTTTCATTAAATCTCACGTAGGAGAGGAAATTACAGGGACGGTGGAGTCTAGACTACAATTAACATAGAATTAATAAATAAATGTAGTCATTACGTAAGGCGTTTTTCAGTGGGCCTCAGCGTTAATTACCATGTTCTGCATGACTTATGCAATCTCCTTCATTCTGGATGAGTCAGAGCAGTGTAAAGCTATACAGCTTCTCTTCTTGTGTGGTTAAATGCATCCGGCGCTGTAATTGTTGGAGCGCTTCTGTTTTACAATTCAGGAGCGTAAAATAGTTATTCTCTTGATTATTTACTCAACATTGGCACTGCTTTATATAAGTGACGGTCTCATTGGCACAGTGGGGATGGGTGTGTATTTGTTTTTGTGTGTATAAAGTAGTGTTGGCGGTAAGGTTTTACAAGTAAGGTAATCAGATTACTTTTTCACATGTACCAAGTAACTTTTTCACATGTAACAAGTAACTTGTCAAATGCAACATAATATCAGTTACATTTGATGTCCAGTGACATTTGTGGTATAACCCATATGTCACTTTATGCAAATTATGTTAGTCAATAAACACAGATATAAACACTTGCCTGCAAGCCAATCATACTGTTTCCATTCTAAAGAAGAGTCTCGTGGTAGATCATGGTAAGATAAAAGTTTCAAAAAGTTACTTTTCATTACTAAAGTAACAATGTAACAATTAACCTCTTTGAGTACATCCATACTCTAACAGTTACATTAAAAAACTAACATCCCCCAACACTGGTGCATGTCCTCACCTTGACGTTGGGTGTGTAGAGGTTTCTGAGGGAGGACAGAGCCGCTGAGAGGCTGTCTGTACTGTAGCTGATCCACAAGGGCTGCAGCACACTGGAGGAAACCCCCGTTCTCTTACTGTGACCCTGAGGACAGGAAGTGGAGCTAAAGTGAAGGTCAATTCAAACAAGTACAGACAATGATTTGGAGCACAGACAATGTGCTTCCTACCTTGAATATGTGTGCTTTGAGGATGTGGTGGCCCAGCTCCATGGTCTGCTGGCGGTTGAGTTTTCCTTCTTGACGTGAAAGCATGAAGGCCATCAGAGCGTGTCCACTCCTGTTTACATACACAACAACTGATCAGATTTCATCACGATCAAGTGAAACACCAGCGAGATCCATCAGAATCATTGTGAAAGTGGAGAGAAGATGAGAGGGAAAAAGGTCTGTACGGCTTGTCAAAGAACCTCTCTCCTCTTCTCTATTATGAGATGAAATGGTTTCAGTCTGACTGGATTCTGATCAACACAGTCTAAATGGCTCTATGGCAGTTGATGAATGAACGTTCTCATCCTAACAGACTGCAAATTTCTTTATTCCAGTCCATGAACTTTTCTTTACAAAAGTTCATGTTTGATCTGTGTTAAATGAGCCTCTCTTCACTTTGTAAGATTGATGGAGCTATTAAGGTCTTTATAAATGAGAACATTGAGTAATGTGTGTGTTTGCGTTCGGCTGGACAGATAATTGAGGTGTCTGAAAAATAAGAGATCGCGATTTCACATACACACACAGAAACGCTCGTCACTTCTCGTCTGAACTCAATTAACAAAGCAAACAGTCACACATTATAAATGACTGAGCCGGACTATCAGTGCTGAAAACATGCAGTCACAAGCATCTCGGATGGTTGTTTACACAGACAGTCCTGCCCCAAACTCACACCACTGGTTGAGCCAATGTTGTTACGTCCAGCCCAGTTGGGCAACTTTGCAATTTCAGAATTGCAAAAGATTGTGTATTCATTTGTTACCACTACTTACACACTGGAAGGCACAGAAAGTACAGAGTACCCGCTGTATAAGTATGTCTGAAAGGAAGTGACATCACCGCTTACCTTGGGTCACACAGAAAGTCGGTGCTTTCACCATCCGCCCTCCATACCAGCCACTCCCTAAACGAGGGGTGGCAGAACATTCGTGTTCTGTCTCGACGGCCAATCAAAAAGCAGGAAAGAGTGTCCGTACGCTGCTGGAAATCCTCCCAGTCGAGTTCTCCTTTCATAGATCCGGCGTTCAGCGC
>JAZGTI010006802.1:0-22753 GCA_036877585.1 Botia kubotai | reverse complement strand
GATGGTTATTAAAACTTAGCTTAATTAAACAACAAAGCTGGTGGTGGCATCAGACTTTTGCACAGAACTGCATATGTACACACACATGTATTTATTTACATACACTTAGTTTCTATATTTCTATATTTATTGTTGTAAATAATATAAATTATTAAAGTGTTTTAGCCTGTGCATGTTTTGACATGGTTGATCTATTCTTTCTATTCATGGCTGATCTATCTCTCCCCCACTGAAGTTATGCAATTAGAAGTTTTGTTGCCATGCAACAGTCAACTGTGCAAATTGTTTGTGGTGCTGTCGACAGTTATATATTTTAAATTTATCTCATTTTGCTGTTCATATGTTCTCAAGCTGAAAAAAATAAATGAGTGGTTTTGCTTAACCACCGAAATAGAACGCTCAATATTATTTCAGGTCAATATGTAACATAAGTCGTTACAGAGTGAAGCAGTTAGTTTTCTTTCTGCTATCTTTTCTTAAATGCTATAAATTACAATTAAAAATATTAAAATAAAAATTGCATAAAATTATTGCAAATTAAGTTTAAACTTTGTGATTGTACAACACAACACACTGAAAACATGCTTGTGTTTCACAGTTTACAGGTGAGAGGTGAACAGAAACATGTCGAGTCAGAGTCAGTTTGAGTCACTGTGAGTATTTTTACTATTAACTTACAGTACATTAAAGCCTGCTTGATGTATCCACTTTTGTTGTCTGTTATTTTTGTTTGCTTTATATAATCGCTGTTTGTTTTCATCTTAGACCAAAACTAGATTTGTAAGCACAATCTGTTTCCTCTGTTTCGACTGTTGACATTCATAAAAGAGTTTGTACCTCATATAGAAGTAGGACACAAAACTGCATGAACAAACAGAGTCTGTGCCAGGAAAGGGTTTAGATACTTTAATAGCACAGATGAAAAGAAAATGTCCTACGAAATCAAACAGAATTTTTTGCTATTATGCCATTTAAATTTCCATCTTATGATACCACTTTTGATATCCTGACGTCCGTTTCTGATCTAAAAATAAGACTAAGGACCTCACTTGAGGAAGAAGAAAAATAAGCTTTTCAGTTTGTTTTATACTACATAAGTTTTGTTATTTAGTAGTATTTCCTGTGCATATCAGATTAAATGTATTTTTATAGATTTTATTATTAAAAAACTATACAAGTCCAGTGCAGAGGGGTTGGGTGGGTTTTTTGTATTTTTTGGAGTTTAACAGTCTGATGGCCTGCAGCAAAATATTGTCCCACATCTGGTTGGTGCCGGCTTAATATATAATTAATAAAATGAAAGACAAATTTTTACATTCCAATTATTTATTCCAATTAATTACATTATTTTTTTTGCAACTAATGCATCTGAACTTACTCTTTGTATGTATATTAATTTCATACTTAAAAACTTTTCTACAAAAATGTAGCTTTGGAAGTTAGATTTTAATAAGTTAAAAAAGTTGTCTGATGCTGTTAAAAGTTAAAACTACTTATAAACATATTGATATAGTTTAGTGTACAAAATATATTTTTAAACAACTGTCATTTTTTAATTAAAGTTACTTAATTTGACCTGGTAAACAGAATTAGCAGGATATTTTCACGCCACATTTTAGCCCCACAAAAATAACAAATTAACTTTTTATTCGGAAGGTGAGAAGATGTTCATTTTTGTTGCATTTTAATTTGTTTTTACATTTTATTTAAAAATGAAATAAAAGGAGTGTTGCATCAATAACCCACAGAAAAACATCAGTTGAGGCGCTTAGTTTTGTCCGTTTTATAAACCTAGTACCAATAAATCCCACCAGAGGGACTACTGAGCCAAACGGAACCAAATTTAGCCTACAAGAAATTTAGTAAAAAAAAGCAGAAAACCACCTTCTCCCGCCAATGTACATCTTTACAGAAATATCCAGGACACGGCGAGTAAACAGTTTTATCCATACACAGAAAAAAGGATCCAT
This sequence comes from Botia kubotai, assembly GCA_036877585.1. Taxonomy (NCBI): domain Eukaryota; kingdom Metazoa; phylum Chordata; class Actinopteri; order Cypriniformes; family Botiidae; genus Botia; species Botia kubotai. Next base: position 20,783 of record JAZGTI010006802.1, on the reverse strand, counting down.
ACCTCTTAGATTTGCATACTGTATCCAGGGTGTATTCACAGCCCATCCCTGATGAGGTCATGACAAACACTGAAAGTGATTAATATTTCCCATCTTCCTGCGATGGCTGGAACAGGCCTGCCCGCGTTAAGTGTTGTACAACTGGGTAAAAACCTGGCCGTGCCCTTTCGCATAATCCCACACCACTGTGAAAATCAGTTTTTATACCCAGCTAATGTTCTCAGAACCCTGGTTGTCGTTTTCTCAACGTTTTCTCAAAGATCAAAAAAGTTAACGTTAGTAGAACTTTTTTTAATGTTGTAGATCGTAGATCAACAATATTATTAAGTTGTTAGTGGAATGTTTTAAAAACGTTACAGAATTTGAAAAGCTTGAATAACGTTCTTATAACCAAGCAATAACATTAATACAACATATAAAAAAGTACATTTTGAACATTACAAGAGTTTTCAAAAAAACATTTTTAACATTTTTGTTACTCAATTGAAATGTTAGGGAAACGTTCTTATAACCTACAATTGTTAACTGGACACTTATTTAACCTCGTCATAGTTTATACCTAATGAAATTACTACCGCTTGTATCTAATCTCTGCTTAAATAACTCAATAACTCAATAACTGCAATATTTCACACGTCAGCTGATGCAACATTTGAATTATTTATTTTTTGGATTACCTGTATGTTTTCGCTATTATATATTCCTTTACTTTATGTAGGCAATCGGTATCAGTAATCTCTATATATGAAACATTTGTGTCCATGTTTTAAATATACTGGCCTCTTTAATTTATCACTTTAATTGCCCTGCACATCCCATCTGCTATGAGAATAATGGAAGTTAGCTTTTAGCCTTCAGGCAAGTTGTATTCTTCTGTTACACTACTGCCGTTCATTCATTTCTCATGTTTGGTTTAATGTTTTAAAAATGAATAGAATATTATTAGTTTTTTGTTTTGGGAATCATGTTCTCACAGTGGCAGCATATGATATATATATATATATATATATATATATATATATATATATGATGTGTGTGTGTGTATGGCTGCTGCATAAATGCAAGATGAGTACTGGACCATTTTTTTTATTCTTATTTTTTGTTTAAAGTTCTAAAATATGTGATCGTGCAGTTTGTAGTATAATCTTGGAAGCTGTCATTGCAGTGCACATTTAATATTAAACATAATGTCAGTACAGTATTGTTAATAATCATCATAAAAGCTCAGTGGGAAACAACATTAAGAACTTGTCACCTCTGGCTGTAGTATAGCTCACGAGAGTAAAGCTCACGAGAGTAAAGCTCACGAAGACGAGGAGTAAATAGTCTTTAGTACATAAAACTCACAGGAAACAGGATAACACACACCTCAACACTGACTTAAAATGGGACTAGGGGACACAAAGAGTTTATATACAAGACCAAACAAGAAACTAATGAGTTAATTTATGAAACAGATAAACTAAATAAGACTAACGAATGGAAGCTAGGTCACACAGGACTAAACCAAAAAACACCAATGAAACAGAAGTCAGATAAAATCACATACATATTACAGAACTTTGCAAGTTTTTATGAAATATATATATATATATATATATTCATATATATATATATATATATATATATATATATATATTTCATAAAAACTTGCATATAAATATATTGTATATTCATATAAATATATATGAAAGTGTATAAAACTAATGAATATGAAATTGCGTATTTTTTAGGACAGTAATAAATGGTAATGCTATTGTCAGGCTACTGAAATATGTTAAAGTGAGGTTTATAATGTAAAAAACAGTGTTTTATACTGCAAAAGTAATAACTCAAAAAACCACTGAGTGGGGTTCTTACATCATGGCAGATGTTTTGACTGATAGCTTCTGTTTTCGTGCTCCATCATGCTTCTGGTAGACATTAGGGTGGTTACCAGTGGCTGGCTCTCAGAGCCCATTTTGGGATATGTGCCTGAGACTTTATTTATTTATTTAAAAGGAACTTCCAGTTCTGTAACAGAGTCTGATTGATATTTGTCCAAGAACACTTCACAGAAGGTTAACAATGAAACCGAAACGCTCCAGTGATCTCATAGTCTTTTTATGAGCGGTTGTGGGAACTCTCATTCAATTGCTGAAACACCTTCATGTACTTTTATGTTTAACTTTATAAGTTAGTTGTGTTTTTATATGTATAAGAATTGCTGTAAATTGATGCCTAATTTATGGAACGTAACGAAACGTCATCAGCATAAAATAAATTCTCGGACTACCTTTTCACATTAGAGAATGTTTTATGCCTGCCTCACGTTTACGTCTGTCACTGGAAAGTCACCTTTACATAACAATTCGAACATAAAAAATTAAGGAAAAATTGCGGTGTGTTTTGCAGATGTGGCCAAAAATGGAATAAAGACAAGTAAGCGTGCGCAGAATAGATATTTACTCTCTCAGGTGAGAGCAGAAAGATACAACAGATAAAACAGACGTTTGGGATGAGGGATGAGGGATGAGGGCCTTGATATAATAACACAGATGAAGGCTAACTATCTTGGAATCAGTGAATGAGTAAGAGATGATGCATTTCATGGCAGTTGCCAACGTGATTCTTGTTTGGAATTTCGATTAATGGGGATGGCAGTTAAAGGACCATATGCTGCATATTAGATGAGGATGGTGGCACAGGATAAGGAGCGCTGGGCCCTTGTGGGGATTGCATGTGAACATTGATGAAAAGAGAACAGACGCTCATGAAAACCTAAAATGAGTGCATAAATTATGAACACAGACTGATGCATCTCAATATCGGCAAAGCAGAAGCCTTTGAAGTCCATTCCGTGCTTATTAGTTGCTCCAGCTTAAATAAAATAAAACATGGACCGTTGTCTTCAGGAGATGTTTAGCTTACGTCTACTATATAGACAGCGCATCTGAACAGATCAGAATCAGGCCTTTTATATTGTTCCTGTAGCTCAGCATGTTGCCAGAAGCACCAAGGTCAGGGGGTTGGAACCCCTCCGGAGTACACAAAGTTACAAATGCATAGCTTAAATGTGTGGCTGCTTTGGAGGAAAGCGCTTACCAGATGTGTGAACGTAAATGTTTTCTGCAGGGTTCATGCGATTGGTGTTTAATCTCTTGATTCATAAATCCCTCCTATATCCTATAACAGAGGAAAATAACAGGCATGATCTGAGCCTGGAAGAAGATTCGTCTTCGGGCTTGAATGAAACAGCGTGTTATTTATGGTTCCACCTCTGTGTTTGCCAATCTGCTGTGCTTCTCTATTTTGAGATGACAATGAGGTAATTTAAAATGTAGAAATACCTCTTGATTACAAGGCAACATCCGAGCCGTCCCACCCTCCTTTACCACAGTATGCGTGCATACAGCATAATTACCCTCTCCTCTCACATACAATCACATCACATACACTCGCACGCTGTGCGCTGATAGAAACACACACAGCTTGGGATGTGCTGGTTTTCATTATAGTCACTGTGATGTCTTTTGCTTATTCAGGAGTCGAAGTCAATGGTAACGTAAAGCTGTCGCCACGGAAACTGTTAGGTTTTCTATACTTGATTATAAGCTGTCTGGCATAAGGTAGATAATGGAACTTTAATGGAGGTGGACATTAAGAGTTTATTTATTTAAAAAGTGGAGTTTTTTTCTACTAATTAGCTTGTATAAGGTGGAAGCTAAATTTGTTTATATCTTAAAGCATTGATGCCATAAGACGAACAAATAACAGCGGCCTTGCCATAGTCTTCGTGTTTATTTAATGTTGTTTTCAACTTTTTACTACAATGAACATGTAATGCATTTATAAGCCAGAACATTTCAGGGTTTGATGTTACATTAAAAAAAACAAGAAGTGTGATTTCCTTCGACCCTTATCGACAATTCTATACCTTTGTTTATACTGTGTCATTGTGTTGAGCATAAAAGCAATATGAAGACTGCTAAATCCTAAAACAGGCATCGGTACCAAGTACACTGTAAAACATTTTTTCCGTCCTACATTTTTAAGTTTAAACAAATTAAGTTTGTAAGTCATTTCAAGTTACAATTTTACCTTCTGAGTGGTGTAGAGTTGTTGTCACTTATAAAACAAATTTAAAATCGCTTTAAAATAAAAAAAATTAAAATTTAAAATCAGCCATTTTGATGAGTTAATGTAAAAACACATGTTGTTGTGACTTATTGATTACATCATTTTTCGCAGTGTACAGATGTACAAATAAACAACCTACTAGCAACTTCTATCATAACGCCTATATGACACCTATATGGTCTGCAAATTCAAAAATACATTGTTCTTGAAAATCAAAGATTGGGAATGATTATATTCTTGTTAATTGTTTTCTTTATGATTTAATAATTCGTGCATCGGAGGCCTAACGTACTGTTAATTTGTAAAGTGATGTCATTAATGGAAAAAAACTGATCAGTGGTATAAGCTTAGCTAGTGGCCTGGGGTCTTTTGTTGTAGGTATGATAGTTATTAATTTTTGGTCAAATCAGACATTTTCATAAGATGATATTGCCATCTCCTCCACCCACTCATCAGTCTGAGGTCAGTGAAAATCACTGGGGCTTGAGCTGGAGCTGCTCACGGACATGAATGTACACAGAGAGGAACTTTACTTAACTGCTGGGGTGAATCCAGTGATGTAATGCATCTTAATCTCATCTGAGTCCCTTTCTATAATCATGAAAGAACACATTTGTTCCTCTGTTTGATTGAAAAAATGGGAACCATGCTGACAGCTAACAGAGGTTCTATGTGGTTTAAACGGGCATGTGGCCATCTAGGAGGAGGGCAACACAGAGAGTGGCAGACCCCTGCTGTTAGGGGTCTAAGCTGACAAACTGTGTGGAGTTTAAAAGTGGTATTTTTTTAGCTGTCACAAAAAGTCTGGCATAGTGTTATCTGATATATTCATAAGAAACGCTATGAAGAATGCTGGTGGGTGGCAGAGAAGAGGAAACGTTGGCAAAAATTAAAGATGTCTGTCTGTTAAAGCTGATGGTTTATATGTAATTAATCAAACTCAATTATTTCAAATGCTTAGGGAAGTCTGGGGCAAATTGTCACAGGAGTTTATCTCAGAGTGAAGTTCTTTTTGTCACAGTACCATATAATCCCAATACAAATCATTCATGGTTCAATTACACTCCACAAAATTTCTTTTTAAAATCTTGGTGCACACTCCAAAATCTGAATAATGTGAAATTATAAATACAACACGGTAATAGAATAGATTTTACTGTAATAAAACAGTTAGTTAAGAGAGTTATTATTTTTAAAAAATGACATGACATTTATTTAGCCCAAATTATTTTCCGAAAAATATCACTTCATGTGGTAAAGTCTGGTCTGTTGAGCTGCGATGTCGCGTGTGGAAATCACAGCACCCATTGAATCTCTGCTATAACCTGCAGCATTGTTTTTTCCGCCTACTTTGAGTTTGAGTCTGATGGCCTCATGGCTTTGGCCAAGGTTGAATAGGCTGGAGTATTCCATCCAAATTACATATGCCACCCACCACCAAAACCACCTGAAGGAAGCCCAGCATGAAATGTAATGTTACAAAAGATCACAAATCCTTTATGTACCATAAACTTGTGTGGTAGAAAATGTGTGCTGTGGCAAAATGTTACAGGAACTCTTTTGACACAATACAGTCCTTGTTCGTCATTTTCCACTCTGATGTGCTTAATATATGGGTAGCCTGCTAGTCAGCAGCAGGAATGGGAATTTTTAATCCTACCCAAGAGCACTCATTTTGCTCTAATGGGAGAAATGCAAGAACTGAAATTAATTCCTGTTATCTACAAGGTTATTTTGACATGCTGACATGAAATGCTGGTCTAGCTGTTCTTTTTTGTTCCTCTTTTCATTTTTTATTTCAGTAATAAATGGTACGGAATCACACTAATGTGCTTCTCGTTTTTAATTTTTTTTTGTTGATAGCTTGTTCATCATTTCATGTTCAACTTTGACAATGTTGGTTTTAGGAAAAAACAAGTTAGGTAACATGCTGCATGCTAGGCAACACAGTCATATCCTGACTGTTTAACTATTTTTGAGCAGTTTCCAAAGACATGGATGTTTGTGATTGGCTGGCAAAGCATCTATATATATATATATATATATGTGTGTGTGTGTACCTATATATTTCTGCTTACCGTACATACCCATTTATTTCCATACAAAATGATTTTGCATTTCGATTTGGTAAAGAATTTAGATTAGCTTTTAAAGAGGCTCTCACGTTTTAAGCCCTTTCTAATGTAACATTTGGAATTTCTGAGCAAGAAATTGATGGTAACCGTACACTGGCCTCATCTGTTGTGTACATTATATCTCATTATTCTGTACAGAGCATAGAAAACTGTCCAGCTTCATCCTTCTGTTCCATTCAGTTTACACCATGAGAATTTCACCATGTTATTGCTAATAAATTATACAGCGCACTGGTTTATTGCGCTCTGCATTATTCACTAGGACTCTGGCCAGTTAATCTCATGGCTAATATAACATCAACTGTTTGGTTTTCAATAAAAGAACAATCAACAGCTTAATGCCAATTTTTAAATGTTTGGTTTTAAGGCGTGTAAGTGTTAAGTCTGGAATGTTTTGGTTTCAGTTGCCAGTCAGGATGGTAAACAAGCAGAGATGTGGTTTACTGTTTAGTTTGTATGCTGAATTTTCCTACCTTGCCTAACAAATGACAACTTTTTAGTAGTTTAATAGAGTAAAACAAGCAACAACTCATTTGTGGGAGTGTCTCTTCACTAAATGTTTCTCTTATTAACTGTCTGTCGCCGATTTTGGTGCCCCATGCGTTGCATAAGGTGCGTACTATTGTGTGCTTTTTAAAAGTAAATATGACAGGTGTGCAATTAAGTGAAATGTACTAAGCTAAGTAAAATCAACCAACTAAATAAATGAATTTGATGAGTCATTTTTACTTATGGACCTAATGCAATGATAATTAAAATAGTTTTTGAAAAACTGTTTTTAATTACATTTAACTTTTTTATTCAGTTTTGTTAATCATTTTAAGTTAAATGAATTGTTATGATGTACAATAATGCATAATACTCTCACAATGACAGCAAAACCAAGAGACATTTTTTAATCACATTTTTTTTAATCTTAGGGATGTAACAGAACATGTAGCAAATAACACATTTGCAGTATGTCGCTATAAAAACAGAAAACATCATTATAAAAATGAAAACAGTGAAATTTGTTTATACACTATAGTCGATACACAGAGCATTTAGAAAATCTCTCTTTGCAATCAGTTTAAACAAGTTCAGTCACAAAAAAGCATGTGTAATTAGGTTACAGTTCCATCGCAGTGAATATAAAACATTTGTTCAATAAATCAGTTTCGTTAAATGATCTTATGTATTAAAATTATGTAAACTTAAGCTCTTCTAAACTCTTTTTAAGCTCTTTTCTGTTCCTCTCAAATGCTTTGCAGAAAAGATGACACAAAAGGAAAATACACAGCAGAAATACTCTGAGATTAAAAAGAAACCACAATAATTAGTAAACAGCAAAAGACCAAATATTTGTATTAGTGCTTGCATTCACATGCACACACCCACACAAAACTCATCTGCGACTTACCTAGTGCTCCTTGTTAAGGGTAAAGAATCACTCAATAGTCACAGTTTTTCTCCTTTCGTGTAGATTTATTACTACCAGATGCTGTAAGTCCTACATTGTTGTTCTAATTTACTTAAAATATTTGAGTAATGTAAATATATCAATCAATCACAAGTAAACTGTACTCCTCTGTTAGAGCTCTTATGTGTACAAATCTGAATTGAATTTAGATTTCACTTCCTATTTTCGCGTTCACACTTGATCTTATTTATTCGGTGGAAAAATATATTATTTTCTTCTGTTTTATTAGCTTAACCATAAAATGGAGTTTTAGATATTTTGTAAAGTATTTTTAAACAAAGATATTAATAAATATCATTTTGAGATACTAGTTTGAGTAATCTGAATCCACTTTGTTCCAAAAACAGCTCGTATTCTGCTGCAACCCACTCCCCTTGACAGACGGATAATTGACTTCAGGCTGGTGAGACGCTTAGAGCAGGGAAAAAGCAACAAATAGATTTACATTCGAGGGTTCCGCTACGGATAGTTGTGACAGTCTTCTACCTCTCCTTGACAGAAAGTTTGGCTTAAGCTCACAAACCATATATCTCTAACAAAGACCCATCCGTCACTGCTCCTTGAGCGTGAGAGGATAGAGAGGAGATGATCTCGTCACACGCAAGTCACCTAAACGCTTATTATATAACTGTGGAGGGTCTACAGCTGCAATGAATCTGTGTGCTTTGTTAACCTGAGTGTTCCACCTCATACTGTATCATGTGACCTGTTATGACACTTGGGAAATAGAACCTTTCCTCGACTAATTCAGAAAGTGTTTTGATGGTAGTATTGAGATGGATTTCCTGTTTTGCTCCTTTTGCATGGATTCATACAAAAACAGAAATTAATCCCAGTTTAAAATGTTGTTTTATAATTTGTGGTCTTGATGATACTCTCATTTTGCGCTCCCTTGTGGAAGTGAAATTAAATAGAGGTCTTTAGAGGAGTAAGATTGACATATTAACAGTTAATCAGTTGATTGATTACATTTAGCCGGGCATAAAAGATCCAGTTGGGAATGTATCTGGAAAAACTCTGCTCCTATTATTGGTTTAAGCCTCAAATTACAGGAGCAGCCTTCCTCCATGATCTTTAGATCTTGCCAGATAAACATCTAAATTGATTCTTGAAGTAAGATCCACAGAGATGACTGCACTCTCAGTAAGCCGCAGAGTCTTCGAAAATGTTCTTGGTCTGTAAGGGGCTTAACTCCGGTTCCTGCTGAACTGAGCCAGTGCTAAATACATTAACTGTTATCAGCTCAGTAGGCACAGGAGGTTGAACCCAGGGCCGTGCCTCGCACTGTTCTCTTCTGGAATATTGCGACATCTATGCTTTCTGTCTGATTGACCATAACGTCATATGATGATCAAAATCAGAGCATTTTCAACTTAGATTTCTTTAGGACATGCATAAGAAAAAATATTGCATCCGAGCCAGGTCTAAAAAAATGGTCATGAAACTTTATAGGAGGGTAGAGGGAGGGTGGTAGGCATATATTTTATTATTTTTATTTTATTTGACCAATATATTGCAGACCACAAGGTAGACACATTATAGATAATATTTTTAGAAATAAGAATGCAAAATTAAAAAATATATATAATAATAATATAAATTATTCATTTTTTTAGTATGTGATATGTCTCCCTTTTAGCATATTGACAACATTGTACATTGTAAACATTGTAAACCGGTCTGGGTTGTTCTGGTATGAGTTGTTTTGCAAAACCTGATGATAATCTGAGAATGATCCAAGATCTTCGGTGGATGCATGGAAATCTGATCTGAGCATCTCACAAAATGTTCTCTCTCTCTTTCTTTCTCTTTCTCTCTTTGTCTCTCTCATTCTGTCTTCTGTCTCTTAAACCCCAGTACTAGCTCTGCTCTATTCAGTTGAATAAGGCTCTGGCGTAACGCCAACTTGACCAGACCACCCTGTCTGACAGGGCGGGTGGAACTGAAGATTACACTGTGACTTATTTCCCTAGCGGCTCATTTCCCGTAGTTCTTCTGGATGAGGTTTGTGTCCTTTTTCCGTTTTGCCGCAGCACGGCCAGCCGTCATGTTTGTGTTCTCACCTCTCTGCGGATTTTGAGTGCGGGCCTCAGAGAAGCGGAACTTAGCCACTGTGAACATAGGATATCCGAGATCTGTTCACAGAATGAGCTAAGTCCTGCACCTCACGAAACTTCATCAAACGTCGTCCCGTGTTTGCAGCGTAACATGAAATCCAGATGTTCTCGTAGACATCGCCAGAAATATCGTTGAATCAGACCTCAGAAATAACGATCGTGTATATATGACTGTAAAGTAAAATCGCTTGACATTCAACAAAATGAAACATTTTCGTTGTTGAATATGTGGCTGGGGATCAGTTTAGATAACACTAAAATTGTTTTGAAAACATGAAAACATGTTTTGTATAAATTATATATACTAACATGTTTGTACATGCACACATATATATATATATATATATATATTAAAAAGTCGAGTAAATTATTTGTTATTAATAAATAAACCTAAATACAACAGGAAATGTCTATATATATATATATATATATATATTTATTTATATATATTCTTTTTTTTCTGTACTAAGAAGTTGTCTGAGTTTTTAATATCAAATAAAAAGTGACTTCGTAGTTTGCCTAATGAATACATTATCACATTTTTCCTCCGACGTCTGAGTGGTATGGTGCTAATTCCAGAACCCACCACATGCACCACTTGTTTCAAAGACTGCTGCAGCTGCCGAAGCCACAGCTTTTTATATGTGCTGTATGTCTGTATGGCACGATAGCCTAGTATCATGTTTCTAGTTTCCCAAAACCACAGTCATAAGGCCGAGAGCCAGTGTTTATCCAAAGAACAAAAAAAAGGCTAAACAAAACATATGTGGGACCTACAGATACAAGCTTTCTATTGCAATGTATAACACCAGTATTGTTTCAACCCTGACTTATGGGTCATTCCGAGGGTAGGTTGTTCGGTCCCCTGAGTATGGCGGGAAAAATATTGGTGCGTTTTCTGTGATTCGATTACAGGACAGGTTTGATGGCTTCATCGATCAGGGTGTAAGCAGGGTCAGCCGACGGAGACTTTCCAGAAGTAAACAGTTCACAGCTGGTTGGAAATCCCTGGCAATGTGATTTTATGATATAATTTCAAATCACTCTGCCAGGAATCCCTCCAGCTGGCCCATTGATGAGATGACCGGGAGAAAGTGAAGAAAAAGCAGCAGCAAATCTAATATCTAGCCAATCAGTTAACCGCAGTGACATGCTCCGTTCCTCCCTGTTTTGGTGTCACATCTCCAGTTACACAGTCTGCTCACGGGGATGATTTGCCCAAACTAGCTTATACTCTTGAGAAAACAGACTTTCAATGGAGCTATAGTGTTCTTTGTTTACGTGACCCTGGGACGGCCAGGGTTGCGTGCGTGTGTTCGCCTTGCCATTAGATTTTGTCATTACGGGTGCTGACAAGATTTGTCCTCTTGCCAGCAAATTGTTGCCAACTTTAGCCCAGCAGGATCCTCACATCAAAGAGTTTACCCTGTTAAATGGCGCTCATTATGTGGAATGAGTATATCATATCAAGTGACTGACATAATGAAACACACACAATTGTCGGGGTCACTGCAACAGCTAGATAATAGAGGTCATTTTCTGCATGAATCATCTTGGCTGTTGTTTCGTGTGGTGGATCATGACCCTGCTTCTCCTCATGTGTCTTCAGAGATGTTTAGATGTGGCCATTTCTCATCTGCGTGACTGTAGCCAGAAACTAATTGTGTTAGGGGCCACATGAAAAGCCAGGAGGGCATTTTGTCTGAACTAAATGCAAATAGATGTTTTCATAAGGAGCTGAAATCTTTATTACTCTGTTATGGGTTTCTGTTATAAAGGGTTGTGTCACACTGACAACCGCACATGATTTACAATAATCAAAAAGACAAAACAAAAGAAAAAGTAGTCAGGAGGACAATTTGCTTTGTCCTTACTCAACTGACTGAATATATCTTGGAACCGACGTGAAGCACTCTTTTGAAGCTCTATCTTGTGAAGCGCTGGGTTAAACATGGCTTTTTCTCATGACAGTATTAACTCACCAAAGACCGTCTTTTTTTTTAGATTGTTTCCCGCCAGACGTCATGGAAAGGATCTAAAAAAAGAAAGGGAGAGAGAATTTTTATTCATTGTGGAAGCTGTTATGAAAATACCCATTATCTCCGAATGATACATAGTAGATGTTTTGATGTTGTTTGTTTGAACAGCATTAGTTTTGTTCGACAGGCACAGAAACTCCTCCACATAATGTTACAGATCAAGCTCTGAGATGCTGTAGTGCCACTAGTCCGAATATTGGACTTATAACATGTACACTATGATTATTGTTGAGTTAAGCGCAGATAAACTCTTTGAAAGGAAAATGAACTCGTTGAACTTTCTGGTTTATGTATTATATTAGATCAGTGTGAAAGGAGTCAAAGCCGTGGCCTAGCACATAACACACATGCTCCGGCATGTTGAGCCATGGCCCTCATGCAGGCGATGTGAGTTCAAATCTGACACGTGTCCTTTGCATCTTATTCCTTCCTCCCTGAATAAAAAAAAGACAGGAAAGCCAAAAAAAAGAAAGCCGAGCGTAACTTAAACATGTAACGTCTGGAGGCTTTACAGCTGGTTTTAAATATAAATAAAATTGTAATTTATCGTACTCATTATGATCATATTATCATTGCTTTTAAAAAGCACTGTAATTTTGCTTACATTTTTCAGTACCGTTTGATATCATGTTTTATAAAAGATTATTCTGGTAACATATTCTTGTAACATAGACACATTCATTTTCTGTTAAGCTGCTCTGAAACCATATCTAATGTGAAAAGCGCTATACAGATAAATGCCAAGTTGAACTGAATATAACATTTACTCCAAGCTTAGACAGACCATTTATACATAAGCATGTTATTCCTAATGGCGCGAGCTGAACTGATTACCCTAGTTCTCACACTCTCCTATGGCCAGAGAAAATCCTGTCATCTTTGGCCAGCAGAGAAGCAAACATGAGAAAAATATTCTCAAAATATTTAATTAAATGTTTGTAAACTGAAGTGAGAAAACTTGGACACTAAATGAAAAAAGTGGCACCTTGTTTTTTTTTTTACAGATGATTTTTAAATGTAACTTCTACAACGTTTTATTGTTTTGTTTTTAAAAAAAAACATTGTCAATGATGTTTTATTATATTTTTCTAAATAATATATAAGATGAAAAACCTGTTTGAGCCTGAATTCCCCTTTTATGATATGGACAAATGCAAATACGTGTTACATGTGATTCAGAGACATCCCTGTCAAGTGGTCCATTCAGTTCTATAACACTTGATGACATCTGCAGATGTTCTAATTGGCTTATTTGTCCATCAAGCCCAGAGCTATTAGCCGAGGGAAGTTTGGGTAGTGAGCTCTGTCACTGTGCAGTCTTTCAGAAAGCCCCACGGTTGCATGTGGGAAACTGCATTTTCCATTTCTCCCTGACAGCTTAATACGCGTTACTTAGCTCAGTTCCAGAGAGAAAGCTCAATAAAAGCAAATCATTGTCACGTCGCTTTTGAAATGACTAAAGCTCCTTTCAGAGATCTTATTGGATCTAGACAAAGACTTTGTCATAGTGAAGTTATACGTCGTATTGTATTCACGAATAACGTATAAGAACTATTAAATGAAAGAACTAAAGTGAAGAACTCATGAAGAAAACTTAAAACCCTAAAAAGGAACTGAAGGTAAATATGTCAGTACTATAAGTGCATGCTTAAAGCTGCAAAGAAGTTCATCTATAAGACTGTTTAAATCAAAAGGCAGTGGAAGTGGGTATTTTTCAACTGATGACTCATAACTCCAATTTGCCTTCTCAGGTTTCCTAACGTGGTTTCATCAGTGGCCATGTGAACTCAAATCACATTGCAGAGCGTTGGAAAAATCACGAAGCGCTTGGCTTGTTGCTGTTTCATCAACTTATTACAACTCATAAAAAGTTAAGTGTATATATATATATATATATATATATATATATAATTCCTTGTGTTTTAGCGTGCTGCAAAGTTCTGTTAGTCTGCATCGACAAAACATAGCTAGATAGTTTTGCTAGACAGCTCATAGTTTTGGTATCTTTTTCCCTTGTCCCCCCCAGGAGTGTAAATTAAGATATCAATTTCAAAAATGACCTTGAAAGAACATGGTTTTGGGTTATAGTGATAGGTTCTTTTGCTCTTGTGACGTCTACTTGTCCTGAGTTGCCGCAGCATGCCTCTAAAATTACAGGCAATTGAGAGCAGCTTCGGCACCTTGTGTTTTCTGCCTGCATCTAGTATCTGACACTCTGTCCTGCCCCTGGCACACAATCACAGGACTTGTGCTGCGTGTCTGAAATAATGCCAGGGCCTCTCTCCCCATGATTACACATGATTTTCACAGTCTCAGCTGTTATGGCTAGACGGCCTCAGGGGTAGCCCAGGATGCACGTGATTGGTCTGGCTGCTCTGACGCCATTGCCTTGTCCTGCCTGGGAGGAAACACTTATGTGGACAAAGGGAGACATTGCATGCTGGGAAGTGGGTGGGCGGGCTTCCCAGTCTGATGCTGCAGATAATGTTGACTGTGTGCCTGTATGGAAAAGGCCCTTTGGCAGGGGCCCGGAGTTTGGACAGGGGAATCATGATACATGCAGAGCCAGCTATGGTGTTGATTTGAAAAACTGAATGCAAAGTTGAAGACAAAGTAAACAATCCAGAATTTAGACTTTAGGACGGATAACCTAGAGACAGTCTGCAGACTGATAATAGCAACCTACCACATGACAACCTTAGTCCCACAGCACACATTTAAACATATACACAAGCACACACACAGGTTTGTTTTACTGTATTAGTGAGGACATCACACAGACTTTGCTTTCATAACAGGCTAATGATATTTTTTATTCCCTAAACCTAACCCTTACATAAACATGTCAACTGTTTAAAGTAAAGTAAGGAAATTTGAGGTAAAACATTCACTAGGACCTAGTGAGGACCACCTAAAATGTTTTCACAAGTCAGATTTGTGAGAACATTTTCACGAAGTTGGCCCTCACAAGTATAACCAAACCTGTGTACACACATACTCACCCCTACGCATAATAAGCTGGTAGATAAAGCTTTCAGTTAGAGACCAAATATTTGCCTGAAGCTTTGGACATCAAAATTTGTTTATTGATTTTTTTTTTTAGTAAATGGAAAACTACGTTTAATCATGATAACCATATTCTGGAAATAATCAGGCCTATCGCTAATTACAACTCCATAATGCTATTTGCTGATTTGTAGATGGTCACCTCCTTTCCAAAATTCTGTTACCACAAAGATTATATATTGCAATTACTTGAAGTGTACTTGAAATACTTGTTTTTGACTTCATGCTTGTTTAGCATTCATGCAAACCATTTTAGCTGTAACTGATTTGTGGTATCATTAACCATCATTTTAATATGAAACAGAAAAGGTCAGGTTTCGATTTACAATATATATAAACCACATGTTGTTGTTGTTTTAAAATTTGGAAAAAATAATTATTTGTGTAATATAAAAAATACACAAAATGTAGTTATTAGGGAACATTATTAAGGAATATTATCCCATCCATTTTTATGTAATTGTAAATCTAATATACGTATCAGTTTATTGCCTGTTTTTTTCATATTGAACCGAAGGGTAATTTTAGAAACCTGGAATAACATGCTGAGAGGAATTTATCACAGTCTCTCACGGATGGTTTACATTTTCCTCCAGAGGGACCACGTCAGACAAATAATCACACGGCGACAGAGCCGCATTTGCCAAAGTACTTTCAAAGACACTCTTCATTAACTAAATATCTAACAGCCCTTTAGCTGACAGAACTGTCAGGAGCCATAATAACTTCTAGAATTATTTACTGCACAACAGAGTGGAGAATCTTCCATAATTTTCCTAAAGCACTTTCTGTGGACACAAAATGGCGAGCGTAATCAAACTCAGACTAAACGAAGGCTTGCTTGCATAAGCCCAATTTAGCCCTTAAAAAATGTACGTCATCTTTGACATCTCAGAACGCTCGAGGTTTCGTTACACGGTGTGCAATTTTCCTGAAAACTATTTGATTGAAACAGTGAGATTCTGTTCACATAATGTGCTCTGTGATGTGACTTGGGCTACAGAAGCTTCAGGAAGGGTATGGAATATTCTAGAATACAGTTTTCTATTATGGTATTTTGCTTCAAAAGAACACTATAGGACACCAATTATTAAAATGATAGCAATTTTGGCTAATTAACCTGGCGTACACTTGCCGACCGTTCGGCGATTAGCAGCACTTAGACAAGTCGCTTCAGCGTTGCTTTCCCACGCATAAATGAAGGTAGGGAAAATTTGGGGACTTTATTGGACTTGGAAAAATGCAATAAAATCTCTCTCACTGAATGCACCCATCTGTTGGACCTTAAAACACTTCCTGTAAACAAGTCGTAGAGAACAAAACCTCTCACACCGGGTCTTTGCCCATAATTGCTCTTTCATCTTTATTTTCCTCTTTTCCTTTCACCCTGCTGTCTGCCTGCTGTCTCCTGCTCTCATTCACATTATCATTGTGACAAGATTTTTTATGTTTGCTTGCATTCATCTTAAGTACTTTTATTTTACTTGTTAAATCTCAACATATAAGAGATTGGGAAAGAGTCTTGAATAATGACACTTCCATGTAAGATATGACTACTTGGGAATTTCAGTATTGCTCATTTTAAAAACAATTATGTTTTGTCTGTCTGGAATAACAACAGTATTGTGATTCATTTTTATTTCAGCGTTATGCATACTTGCACATCATTCTTCCATTTTGCTACTCATTAATGTTATTACTTGCCCAGGCATTGCTGAGGAAATTAGTAATGAATCCTAACCTGATTTGTTCAGATATCTGCCGTTATGATGTCATTTCCCTTCCCCCCTCCTCGTAATTTGTTTGCGTGCATCATGCAGCCATTTCCTTTCCTCCGCTCTGCTCTAGTAGCCTATAAGCTGCCAGGAAGGGGCATTTTCATACACACGCTCATTTACTGGTAGCAACACAACACGGGAGGTTTTGTTTAACTTGCATTCTATCAGATTACCCCAGTTGCTCGTAATTTACTACAGCATAATGTAGCTGTGGGATAACAGGGCTTAGGTCACAATTATATTTGACTTTCTGTTAGGTTAAATTATAGAGAAATCAAAGTGCGTGACTCAAGATATTTTGCTGGGCATGTTCAGTGACCACCTCAGTGAACAGAACACAAAGGCCTGAATGTAGCTTTTTGTAATTGCATTTAAGGTGGTGCGAGCGGGCAGAACGCAAAGTGCTTGTAACTAACTAAAGCTCGCAAAGCTTTTGAAATATTTGGTTTTCCTTTTAGGCTTTTCTAGCCTGAAAAATTACAATACAGTATGTGGATACGTAGTAAAAACTGTTGGACATTAAGCATTTTGGCGTTCTAATTTAAAAAAAAGAATTTGTTGTCAGTTTGTTGGAAAAAAGAAATGTGTTTGGCCTGCGCGCATATTTTTATACATATTGTGCGCAATATATTTTGTAAACTGATTTTTTTACTGACTACAGACTTTTGAAAAATTAAAAATGTTTTTCACAGAAAATGTCTTATGGGATCTGACAGACTGTACTGTTTATGGAATTAGTACTGGCTGTACATTGAGACTCATTGACGTAGGTGAGTGGAGGGAGAGAGCAGCTATAGGCCCAGCACCCACATCCTTAGCCACACTGTTGTTCTAATTACATTAGTGATGTCAGGTGGAAAAGATGGCTTGTTTCCTCTCTCTCTGCCAGCACCCAATTGAGAGGCAAAAGCAACAAGACAAAGCACATGTGTGAGGTCTTATAATCATAACATTGGAGGCATCTGGAATGAAATACACATTATTTTATTCGCTGTATTTTTTTATCAAGACAAAAATTCTTGGCAAAATCGTGTTAATTTTGTTAATGTTCTCTTTTTGTTAGTGAAGCAGTATAATAAGTATGAGATAAATCCATTTTTAATGCGTGGGGAGTCTAAATGTGGGCATATAAATGCATTTCTAACCAGTGAAGCGTTACGGCGTATTAAAATCAGTTTGTATTTTCTCTTTAAAGCTCGTTTGATGTATGTTTACGATGAAAGTTTATTTCAGAACTGTGGTTTTTCACAATATGTGCTGTTAAATGCAAGTTCCAGCATTAAAATCTCAGTCCAAGCACGATAAACACAGGCCCTATAAACGTCTCCCGCCACATTATAATGAGCGGCAGTTTCTGATATTCAAACAGTAATTTGTGACTTAAAGGTCATAAATGAACAGTGCCAAGTTCACGCTTAATCACTTTAAAATTGATTAATTTGCATGCATATAAAAGCGGAACATCAAAAAAAATTACCATTTTATACCTAAAAAAATGCATTTTGTTTTGTTCCTTTTTTGCATTGTTCCTTGCATGCATAGAGGGGATTTCTGTCAGCAATTTTCAGCTCCATTAAAATTTGTCGATGAAAGCCTTTGTTTATGATTTTTCAGCGCCACTGGCCAACTGTTATAAAACCGTACAGCCTTAAACACTGAATCTGTAAGTCTCGCGTTTAAATATATTTATTTGAATGCATCCTGAAAGTTCACACACATTCTAACAGGTGAGAAGTTGTAGGCACAATACAATGAAGACAAAGGGAATAAACCTGTCTCAAGGTTCAAGTCTATAGTATATAACCCAAAAGTCTGAGTCAAGAAAACAGTATCAGAGGCAAATTTTGGAAATACACTCAACTGAAAAAATAAAGTTTATACCGTTTGTAACAGTTTTGATGAATGTAATGAAGCGGATGTACCCCAAAATAAACTTAAATAAAAGTAAATTAAAAAGTAAATAGAAAAGGTTTTATTTACTCACAATTAAGTCCAGATGCTGAAATAAAGCAACATTTTCACTGTAGTGGCCTTGGTCATGATGATCCCCACAACCAGGCTAGCACTGGACCGGGGCCCTGCAGAGTGTCCATACACGAGGAGACTGATCTCCACTGTAAGTGTCCCGAGCAGAGCTCTGCTCTACGCTCCTCCTCTAGTCAGACTCAGGAACTGAAAGTGAGGCGTATACATCATTCAGAAGTTTGTCTTTGAAAACCACACCCATCCCAGAGCAGAGAGAGGAGGGAGAGGCTGCCTTTTCCTTAAATAACACCAGCGAGGGGAGGAAACTTGTGTTTTTTGCCTCAAAACAAGCCTCAAAGGATCGGGCAGGAGGCTGTGCTTGAAAAATAGAAAGGAAACAGAAAGTTAGTGATATCTGAGGTCAAGCAGGAAGTTTATTTTAATGGGAGGAAGACCCATAAAATTGGGGCTTTTAGATAAAGCGAGGGTCTCATTGTACAGGGTGCTTATTTTACTTCTTGATGGTGTCTGTACATTTGATTCGACGTGATTTACACGCAAAAATTGTCTGTGCATCAATCTTAAATGTATGACACGGTATTACGATAATCTGTCATTATTCTGTCTTACATCATGCCCTGTTATCAACCCAAATCAGAGCACCGCTATTAACACCTATCAGCAACATGCTTTATGTTTAATGGCCAGCTTCTGTTTACGGCCTAACTGTTTGTGTTGCTAGGTAACAGGCGTCTACGTTATCATCTTAATCCAATCAGTCTCCATCACAGCCCACTTGCCCTGAAACTAGATACCAGATATCCGCATCCATCGATACTTGTTGTTTGGCTGCGTAACTGATGGCTGGAGTCATCTAATGTATGTATTAAAACAATATTTGCTCTCTGCTGCATATCTACCATCAGCCACACAGGTAGACTATTAGATGGAGTCTAGAAGTTCTGTGGACATTAAGTAGAAAAGGCTGATTAGCTGATTAGATGCATTCTCCAAATAGGATACATCACTGCAGGTTATGGCTTTTAGTAATCAGAGAACCCTACTGTGGAAGAGGAAATGACACAATTAACAGCCCTGTGAGGACCTGCTTACAAAGGAGAGGCCTAGAAACAAAGTATAAAAGTCTTATTTGCTCTGGCTGGTTGCCCGGACAGCAAGTGAAAACAAAGTTTGCTCACACACTCCCTATCGGGGACTTCAGACAGCCAGACAGCCAGACCTTCGTGAAACACTTTCACCTGTAACTCCCTGAATAGGAAATCTACTGGACGGGAAAGCAGGCATGCGTGTGTATGTGTATGCATGTATTAAGTTTGTGTATGCATGAGTCACCCTGTACGGGAGACTCCACCCTGCGTAGGAGGGCAATTGAGCCTGTCACTTACTCTGTCCTGGGAAGAACTGCCCAGACAACAGCTCTCTTTGTTCAAATGTCAGTTAAACTTCTGTAATGATGAGATCTTTCCAGCTGTCCAATCCCAAAGCTATTTCACTTGCATTATATAAAATGACCAATGCAGTAAAAGCGCAGCACGCTCGGTAGATTAAATGTTTATCCCGTGCTTTGATTATTTCTTTCTTCCGCTCTTTGTTTATTATAATCAAAGAACATCAGTCGGTTTTAAAAATGTCAGCTTTTGAATATCGTCAGTTGGGAATTTCCTTTCAAATGTCTTTTTTATTACCTGCACTGCGGTACTCATTTTAACTCATTTGTTGCTCCCCTTACAGCAGTCACGCAATCTTAAATCACACTTGTAATAAATTGAAGCATGTTGGTTATATTTGTTGCCTAATCGATAAGAATTTGGGCTGCAGATTGGGTCTGTGAGCAGTTTGCAG
The DNA here is from genome assembly GCA_036877585.1 of Botia kubotai. Lineage (NCBI taxonomy): Eukaryota > Metazoa > Chordata > Actinopteri > Cypriniformes > Botiidae > Botia > Botia kubotai. The sequence continues at coordinate 242 of JAZGTI010006802.1, read as the reverse complement.
GTTGGCAGAGCACTCCAGAGGGATGGTAACCTCAACTAGCGTACTTAATATGCCCCTATTTCTTTACAGTATATAAACATCCTAAAATGTGTGCATGCGTGATTTAAGTAAACAAAGAAAGATTGCAACTGAACTTGATGGCCAGTAAGCATCGGGCATTTTGTTGTACAGATAAGTAGCTTTGACATTTTGACAAATACTCCTTTTTTGTTTAATTGGAAAGGAGTTTGGAGTGACATGAG
>JAZGTI010006801.1:0-22754 GCA_036877585.1 Botia kubotai | reverse complement strand
TGCTTTAGAGAGCTTTAGAAGAGGACAAAATGCTACACTGCGTCACTGCTGTAAGAATTCATAAAGAATAAATCTACATTTGGTCTGAAATGATATCTTTTTTTACAGGCTGCACTTTCAACAGGGTTTGAGACAACTTCTCCTCAACTATTAGACTATGAAGACATTTTTGATGGGTCTGTTAATGAACTCCCGAAGGTGACAGCAGCCCCATCTGGGAGCATGATGGGCCCTCATTCTATCATCTCAGTGGTAGGACCCCAGACACCCAAAAACCTGCTGCATGTTACAGAAATTAACTCGCCTCCACAAACTCTACCTCCCCCTTCACCTCAGCCCGAAGACTTTGTGAAAGGTAAATCACACCCACTTGATACACATTACCATGATTATAGTGCTCTGAATACCACCAAAACATAATTGTAATTTTGGCCCTGTTTGTACCTGACAACCTACCAGGGTTGTCTGGAAAACATCAAGGGGCATTTCTATTTACACTAAATAAAGCAATGTGGTTCCATGCATCCCTGACCACCACTGGATTGATCACATGTGGTTGGAGTGATCACATTACAAGACTCATTGGGAACCATGACTTAAAAATAATACTGCCATTAGAGATGCATTATTAATTTGAATTACATTCCTTTTTTTAGATGGAGGCTGCAGGAAGGAATTGGACCCTGGGCCATGCAGGACATACAAGGTGATGTGGTACTATGACCCAGAGGCCGACGCATGTGCACAGTTCTGGTATGGTGGTTGCAAAGGCAATAGCAACCGCTTTGAGACAGAAGACATTTGTAGAAAAGCTTGTGTGCAAACATAACACACCTTCAATATGAAGCACAATGTTTTATTTATCAGCTGTATTACAGATGTATTTTTATCAAGCTGTCAAAATCCCGGCTGTGCGCTATATATATATATATATATATATATATATGTTCATTTTAGTGCATTGCTCCTGTGCTCTTTTTGAAATGGAAAGTGCCAAGAATTTGATTAAATTTGCACTGAAAGTGTTTCACAAATTTCTTAGTTTTTTTTGTTCCTTCCAAAAACACCATATTTTGTTTGTGTGTTGAAACCCTAAAAAATTTTAAAATGCTAAAATCATTGTAAATACATATTGCTGGTAAATCTTAAAAATATGTGCTTCATGAATAAATCATTCTAAATAAATAACAATTTGCCACAGTTCATATATTAGTATGACACGGTTTAAATGCACAGTATTTGTGTAAAAACTTTATAAATAATATTGTATGTTAAAATAATATAGTTTAACATTTTGGTCTATAATTTTCTAATGTTTGTCGAGGTTTGAATTCACTACAAGCCTGATCTCAGGAGTATGTCCCATGAGTTCTAAGTTTGGTTTATTGTGAAGCAAAATCTGTTTCAAAAGCTGGTCATTAACGTTTTGGACAATAAAGCTGTTAGTCTGTATCTTTATAAAATCTGTTTTAATGTATTAAAGAATAATACATTTAACAAATTAACTTTTAATGGTCTTGGTAATGCTTTAGTTTATAGCCCATGATTTACTGCATAAGTGAATTTACTAAATAACTAAGTTTACGGAGTACCATTTTGTAACAACGGTACCTCTGCAGTATGTACGTCCATTTCGGGGGGACCAATCGTACTGCCAGACCAAGTCGAGCATTTGTAGTTACAAAGTATATACATTCTTTTTTTTCAAAACATTTTCAAAAATATTTTGCTAGACAAGGCCTTTATTTGTCAGCCAGGGTCAGGAGGAGCCATCTGAAGCTGCATTTAAACTTTATTTTGGACTTTTAAAATTTTTAAAACCTCAAGATGGAGAAAAATCCTGGAATGTTTTCCTCAGAACCTTAAAGGTGGTGTGTGGTGGTCTTTGGCAGGCATTTTTTATTTATATTAAAGACATTTATGCTCAATAAGGTCTCATTTGTAATCACTATAAATTAATTAACAGTAACAGTAAATAACAAAACTAAAGTTTTGCATTTGTGTCATGTCTTTATTTAAAAATGTTTTCTTTTGGATCAAGTGTATTGTAAACAATTTTCACCTTTGATGTCCTCATTAATGTAAAGAATTTGTAGGAGTTATTTTAAATAAAGACTGAATAACCCAAACAATATGATTTTCCATGTTTTGGCAACTCATTAAAAAGGCAAATCATTAAAAACAACACACTTGGGCCAAACGCAAAAAAAATAATCTAATTATTATAAAACAATAATTATTAAATAATGACAAAATGGCACAAACACAAAATTTCTGTAAGTAACCCTGTAGTAAAAAATACCCAAAGTTGCCAATATTTAAGTGTACACTATTACATAAAGGTCTGTACTCACTAACTTGCTCACAATTAATTGTGGCCAATATATATTATAGAAGAAAATACATACAATGTAATATTAGAAAAGGTACCCCTAGTTATTTTTTATTTTGGTCTTCATTCTTCAAATATTGCATAATGTTTCCTTATACCTACAAGTGCGTACAGTAGAGGCACACCATTGTTAAAAACAATGCTGTAAATTCAATTTAATAAGACGGTACATTGCAGGCTCTAATCTAACATGATATTGTGGATATAAGTGAAGTACTGTATACATTGTATTATTAAAATTCACGTAAAAGGATAACATTTTAAATGCTCTGTTTCTTTAACATTGCTGTAAAATATATATAGTCAGGAATCCCAGAATATTATCCTATTTGTGTGTTCATCCAGGTTATTTCTGTATTTATATCCATATGGGCGCAAATGATAGGTGTAGTATTCTATTGTGTACATTTCAACTGCGTAAATGTAGTGGAAAGAGATAGCTAGGTCTGAACAGCATCCAGGGCCCTGAAAAGAGAAGAACAGAGCAGAGCATTGTAATTACATCAAGAAAAAGACATTATATTTAAGTAGACAACATTAAATTTAAGTAGGTTTTTATTTAGCAATAACCTACAGTATATTACTGTTTCCTGTTTCTCAGATGCTAGTTAAAAGTCTCTTCATATCCTGAGCGATCACTGTAAATGTAAATGGTCTAAATATATTTATATATAAATAAATATTCTGTGGAAGGTACAGTGCCATAAATTGTTTGTCCAATCATTACATTCGGTCCAAATGCAATGATAGAATATTCTATTTGCCTGTCAAATTCTGTATTTGCATACTGTTGTGTTTATGTGTTTTGGAGGATGTGTGACTTTGGAGAGCCCACTGAAGGCAGGGTGGGATCTTATGCTTTAAAGCTAGGTTGATATTGCACCCCTCTTTAAAATTGCACTACCTTTAAATACTTGAGACTCTCTTTTACTGTCTAAGTGAGGTTACTGACATCAAGTGAATAGTATATGAGATCACTACATGTTGGTCCCCATGAGGGGGTCTTGTTTAAAGCTTACTGTATGTGGATGTACTATGCATTTATGTGTGGGGTTAGTGTGGCTCTAGCTCATTTACTTAATATTTAATGTAAAAATTATTGTGTGAAACAATTCTTCTCACTTTACATTGAATATAGAAACCATTTTAAAACAACAATCAGCATGCATGTATAATACAAACACATCACATGTATGAGAATGTTGTTATCATTTTAAAGCAGTTGCCAAGGTATCACTAATAACCACTCGACACAGCAGCTGGAGTATGTACAGTACAGTTCTGTACTTCATGTCATTCTTACCTCAACAGGTCTGTAGTGATCATAGATGAGGTACCAAGGTCGTGGTCTGTGAGGTTGTCTCATGAGGTAGTTATCAGGAGGGTAGGGGTGAAAGGTTTGTCTCCCCAACACATCTCTAGAATCTCCAGTTTTAACTTTCATTGTCTCCATGCATTTTCCCAGTCCAACATCTTCAATTTCAGTGGTGTGTTTGCAAAGTCCATCCGCAAACCCCTTCACGAATCTTTTCAAAGCCTCTTTGCTAAGAATGTAACCAGCCCCTCCACTCATGTAGCCTTGCGCAACGTACGGTCTGAATCTACGTCCAAAATACACCGGCTCCTCCGTATTGTGCTTTGACAGTAAATAGCGCAAATTCTCAAGGACAACAAACGTGTCATCATCGGCTTTGAGGAACCAATCAGCATCGCCCAGATGATTCGCGTAAATGTACTGGAAGGCCCGTATGGTCTTCCAGTAGAGTTGATTTCGTCCTTCTGAAATGTTGAGTCCTACTGTGGGAAAATCAGACTCCTCAGAGCTCATGTACAGAACTTCATTGCAGTGTTTGGCCCATGTGGCACGAACATGCTGAGCTCTGGACTGCAGGTGTTGGGGTGATGTCATTACCCAGCAGAACACTTTAACCTTCTGGCTAAGATCTAGGGCAACACTTCTGTTCTTGACTATAAATAAAGGACATGTTAATATTATTAATCTTGCCAATTTTAGATAAATCAACAACAAGTTTTGATCACACACAAATTGGCTATTTACGGAACAGCATACTACCATACTACTTTGAGTACTTTTAATATACCTGCAAAGTATGTACAAATGTACAGCAAACTCGACTCAATCTTCCATTTTAACATGAAAATAAAAGTTGTAATATCTGCCATGATTTTTAATCAAAACAAAGATACTAACTGCACGTTGTTGCACATACTATTTAAAAAAAAAAATTGAGAGAAAGATAAAGTGTATATGCTGTATGCAGTATGCTAGTATTCCATTTTAAACAGCCAATATGTGTACAGTAAGAGTACAGTAAACACTTACCTGTGTTTCGTACAATAGTCACAGCAAATGAAGGAGTCAGAGTCTTTTGTATAGTTAAAAATGCCACTGAGAGAAGGACACTCATGGCTACACCACCTAAAAATAAAACGTGGGGCAGAACATGTTTCATGTCTAATAAATGCACCTGAAAAAGCTGCGCTGTTCATGTCATTTATGCAAAGGTTTCTGAAAGCCCCGCCTGTAAATGATTCAGTTGTCAAGTGGATTGATGTTTGGATATTTTACTTTTTGTATTTAAATTTGAAGGACTCTTAAAGCCCTGCCTTTAAATGAATCATTAGTTGTCAAGTGGATTGATGTCTGTTTATTTTACTTTTTGTTTTAAAATTTGAAGGACTCTTATTTTGACAGCCATGCATATTGTGTGATTGTTTAAAGTGCTTTCCATTACGATAATACAGGTGAATGTGTGTGCATGTTTTGTGAACACTGTAGCTGTCCCCTGACTGTTTCAGTGAAAGATTCAAATTTTCGAGTCAAAAGCAACGCCACCTTTTGGTTAGTAGGAAGTATAGCAACCAAAACCCCGTGGATGAAGCAGCCACCACACATTCCCTAGATAGTTTCAATGTTATATACACAAATCAAAGCTTTGTGTTTAAAATTTTTTTTTTGTGTCATATATAAATACCAACACCAAATTACCAAAACAAAAGCAGCTCTTTTAATAACAGGGTAATCAAAAACAGGCAAAGGGTAAAACACCGGCAAACAGAGCAATGAGGGCAAGACAAAATCAAAACTAGAAGGCAGGCAGAGGTCAGGGCAAGCAGAGGTCAGGGCAGGCAGCAAACAATCAAACATGACAGACAATCCAAACGATACCAGCTATTCAACAACAAGGGAAACCGCTCTGAAATGTTTGACAAGGCAAAACAAGACATCGCAATGTGTTTGTCACAGTCCGGGGGTTAAAATAACTGGACTGATTGGGAACAGGTGCGGCAAACAGGAAGTAATCAGCCCTAGGCACGGGGAGAATGGGAAGTGTAGTCCAAATTGAAACTAGCACTCTGGAGAAGGCTCCCTCTGGGAGGTGCCAATTGGTGCACTACTACAATATATCAGCTCTTCAGAGTGGGGCATTTGTAGTGTCCGATGGTAGCGGACAGCACTCAGTAATAGATATATTATAGTACCAGGTGGAATCCCCAGCAAGAGATAAAACAGCCGACTGAGACAATGACTGTTATACCTGAATGAATATCAAGTTGTAAGGCTTACAATGTATGTGGGATAAGCCACGGCTTTTTTTGGCCCACCAGACCTAGTTGAAACACATGCCGAGGAGCATGTCTCCATGACTGTGAGACTTTAACTATTCAATGGTCGCTCGGACTCAGCTCCTTACACAGACGACGCGAGGTGTGAAAACGGGAATTGGCTATAATTGGATATAAAACCTACTACTGAACGTAAACATTTTTAATATTCAATATCTGAGAAATAAGGCTGCAAAGACAATTGATGTTCCGGCATTGTATAAAATCATTTGTTTTTGGTTTAATCCAAAAATCTTAAACTAAAATCGTAAGTTTGACAATGTTTTCGTCATGAGTTTTCTTTTGGGGGAGCCACAAAAGGATTCACCTTAAACAACGGGCCCTCCTTCTGAAAAAGTTTGATAAACAAGAACATTAGATGTACATGTGACTTATAACAAATAACATCGAGTTGGAGCCTCTGTGATGTCCTAGAACTTACTTACTTACTGTTACTGCACGATACTGTTCATTCCGATAGACCTGCGAGCTCTGGGTGATCAGTATGAAAAAGATTAATTCAGAAGACACAAGACTGAATCACATAAAGAGACCAAACGCTTCATGAAAGAATGGTAGGAAAGACCTGTATGATCATTTAAGAGAAATTCACTGTTCGAAATCTCACTGTTCCCACGGTTATTTTTACAGGATGCATTTGCCAAATATGTTATTATTAGTGTTTTTATTATTTTGTTTTGATTTGATGTTTTGACTATTTAGAAACATTTTTTATTAAATGTTTGCTTTGTTTTATATTATCTTGCATTGATAGTCATACATTTTAAATGTGGTTTAAATGTCCAAATAGTTTGTGGATAATGGTCAAATATAAATATAAAATTGTCCACACGATGGCAGCACGCCCTAATAAACGCTGTCTCTTAGAAGCAAAATGCAACGAAAAGCACAGCTGCAACTAATGCACGAGCTCTCTATACATTAATGACACTGTAACCCAGCATCACTTTTGTACTTTTAATTAGGAAGCTACAGAATTGTGTCTCTTTCCAGTGAGAGCTTTTGATGTCATGCTCATGAAATGTGGCGTGATAAATCTAAAGACTGAATTCAATGCATGAACTCTATAAAAAATAAACAGCATGCATTGAAGGAGCAGCAGTGCAGCAGCTGGGAATTGAAAATTTTCATTGAAAAATTCTGTACGTTTTGAGTACAGAAGGAGTGTATAAACTTCACCAGATATATGACACCTGCAATATGATTCTGTGTCAGTGCAGCTTGTGAATGCAGATCTGAGGCAAGCGTAGACTAAGCTGGTTCTTACTTAAGTCTTCACAGTCATGCAGTGTGATTTCTGAGGACTGGATGTTCTCGGATTGGTATTGACAGTAACAGATAATCTCTAAGAGGGTAAAAAACACTCACATAGTCACCCTGTTCCTGTACAAAAAGAGATGTACTTTCTTCCAAAGTGAGCACCTTACTATGAGGAAGGAACTGTAGTCCTCCCCTATGTGTCTTGCTGCATACTTGCATGTATGAAATATATATGCATGCTTTTACTTCAGGCAGCATTACAACTAAAATGGTACCTAGTAAGTTTTATGGTGCTCAGTGTTTTCAGTTCTGCGCCTTCTAATCTTTCCTTTTTCTGTCACAATCAGTTCAGTACATCAATCCCTCTGCTAACAAGCTGATGATTCAGGTGTGTTAAATAAGAGAGATGTACATAAAGCTGGGCTCCATGCGTCACTCAATAAGTGCTCTTCATATGACGCATATGGAACTTGAATAATGATTGGTTTCAATGGTATTTGATGTTAGTATGCTTTATTGATACTCTCATTGTTTTCACAGTTCTTGTTGCAAGGCATTCTGGGATTGGCTTTTCTGTAAAGCTTCTCTGTAAATACATATGCTGCTGCCTTCAAGTTGTAATAAATTAATATTTCAATTATTATTTAAATAGTTGAAGTAATAAAAATACTTTTAAGCAGTGCATCTCAATTGGTGGGTCACAACCCAAAAATGGGTTGCAGGTCTGTTCTGATGGGATGGCAGGGAAACACAAATAATAAAATGCCACTTACTTACTGCATAAATAAGAGTTTACCTTAAAATCTGGCTACTGAAGAAAAAACAGTTGAAACATATTGTATAACAGCAGTCTTGTTGTTGGAAGCCTATGATGCTTCTCTAGGTATGTACACTGTTGTATTGGAGCTGGTTGGAGCTAAACTCTGCTGGACACTGGCCCTTCTGTTGGGCTGAGTTTGACACCCCTGTTCTGTGGCATCACTGTGAGGCACCTTTCAAAAAGTTATTTTTAGGAGTGTACAGAAGTTCCTAAGTAAGTCATGGCGTACAGTGCAGCTGTAAACGGTGAAGCACACTCTGAAATTAGTTCTGGGAAAGAGCCAGTCTGTACTGAAGAATCCCTCCCCTATCATTCATCAGAAGGTGAGTGAATCACCGCGGGGTCTCAGGTTCCAAAGCACTGCTGGCAAAAAAAAAGAAAAGCGAGGGAGGGGGAGGGTGGCAGAGTCAGGAACAGACGTAGAGCGAGTCTCCAAATGTGATTAGGAGCACTGAGTGTTTACTTTAATCCTGTTACAGTGGAGGACCCAGGGGACTTCTCATCACCTAATAAATCGCCAGCATTGCAACAAACAAGCTTTCCCTGAAGAGTTACAAAAAAAATAGAGAGCGAATGTATGTAGGAAAAAGCATATATAGATTTTTACTGCAATGTTGGTCGCTAGCTATATCGCTTGATGCTTAAACATTATTGGTGGGCTTTACAGCTGGCAATATTGTTTGAAAATCTAAACAGAAATTAGTAGATGTATTAGCAGGGAAAATAAGACATTATATTTTGCTGCTAAAGAATATAATAATCTGGACAGAAATGTTGTTATGCATAAATTGCAACAGTGCATGATGCATCATATTATGAACATGATGAATCAGTGCATGAATCAACACGATTGTCAATGCGTGAATCAAACTTTACTCAGACTACTGGCAATGTCTGGCATAGTTCTCTCAGCATCACTTTAAAAACAAATCCGTGTATGTGGGCAGAAACAAAGCATATAAAACAGTGAAATCACAGCAATGTTGACCGCTATGTTGTCGTGTTGATGCTCGACTACAGCATCTTACAAGAAACGGATCACATGCACATTAACCAAGTAAACCATTACCTTAAGAAGGTGTTAGGAAAGATATTCCCTGTAATAATTGTACTTTAAAAGTATCTGGTCAATGATTACTGACTTAAAATAAAATCCATTGACATTTGTACAGCAGGTTCCCAAGTTGTTTACTGTAACACATGCAGAGTAGTGGACATAGAGCTAATGTATTTGCCAATATTCTTTAAAGTTCTTTGCCCTTGGGAAAGTCAGGCTAGACAGACAAGCTTGAAAAGGGATTGCTTAATTGCGTCATTTCGATAGGAAATGAAGTGTTTATATTCAGAAGGTGAGCTTCACCAAAAAGCTTGCCATTCAACATCCACCCCCATTCTTAAAATATTGCTCCTTGGCGAATGTTCAATCTAATTACATTATGTAGCGGAAGAGGCTTCTCAGATAAATGGCTTTTTGCTTCCAAAATTAAATTGCGTCCACATTCCAATATGTTAGGTGAGTTCTTAATGGTTTTGTTTTCAATGTGTTTTTCTGAATGAGTCTGTTTGTGATCTCTTGTACGTTTGATCATAAGCAGTCATGACAGATATGACAAGTTTCAAAAAGGATGTCCAAACAACCCAACCTGTATGATATAATCAGTCAACACATTTGATCATGATAGTGTGTGAATACACAGTCTGAAACACTCTTGAACTTATAGCACTTCACAGTTTTTAAATTATGAATCAAAATTTCAACTTCACGATTACGATTCTTTAACAATTCGATTATGTTTCCCTCAGTATGTTTTGAGGTAGCTCCTTCGTCAACAATTGTTCTTATAAACAATACTTATTTGTAAATTATACCGTTACCAAGATGTTGTAAAAAGTCAAGTCACTTTTATTCATATAGCCTTTATATAATGCTGATTGCCTCAAAGCAGCTTAAACAGAAAAACATGAAATGTTTGAATTTCAAAACACATATGCTTTACATATGATGTGAAAAAACAGCTCTGGTTGATCAATTTTAGTTCGGTGAACACTTAAACAATTACTAACATACTGTACATAGATTAGCAAGACTGATGTGGTGTACATATATTATACCTTTTAAAAAGGGAAGAAAAATAAAAAGGAAAAAATGTAATAATCAAAATATCTTGTTTCAGGGATATTTAGATGTGTTCACTAAAGAATAAGACCAAAAATTCGGAAAATAATTATTGCAGTAAAAAACCATTAACAGAAGTAAAATGCCAAACCAGCATTTTATTCGGTTCCATTAACTCATAAAAAATTTAACTGGACCTAAATATGATTTCCAGCCCTTCCAAAGTATCACTTTGAGGAGACAAAATGTATTGTGGCATAATATAATAATTATTTAAACAAAAAGATGAGATGAGTAGAGGACATTTATCTTTTATTAGGACATTGAACATTGAACATGAAGTCTTGTAAGAGAGAGTGGACCTTTCAAACAGACAGTAATTGCTGAACAGAGGTAGTGATTTCAGCCTGGATGAGAGAGGTACTTCGGATGCCATTGACCTCCATCAGACCTTAATAGATTCAGTGATCCTACACTCCCCCCAGCAACCCCTGGTAACCTACGTTTCATCATGTGAATTGCAATCAATGAATTTTCAACAAAAAGAAATAATTCTACCACAGTCTGTTATAGTAAATCAATAGTGCTTGCATCTGTGTGTAAAATCAATACAAAAACCAATATATGTATTAAGTGGTGGCCCCGGCATTAGGACATTGGTTACCTACCAAAAATTCTTCACCTTGTAACAGCTAAACTGTGTCTTATCCAGGTGCAGATGTGACACAGCCAATCAGATGGTATTTGGTGTGTAATATGCATTGCAATTTTGGACCAATAGCATTTATTGCTTTATCGTGCCACATATAGTTAGAACAAGGTAGACTGTTTATGAGTTTACATTAAAAAATGTATAATTTTATATATATTATAGAAAAATATATAATATATATAATATTACTTTTTATGTAATATTCTACAAAGCACTACAAAGAAACTCCACAGACACAGATGCTGTTGGGAACAAAAAGATGTGTTTGGTGCCAATTTATCTGAGGAGAAACTCAAAGATCAGGGTGAGCAGATTGGGCAGTTTTACAAGCTTATGCTGGAGTCAACAAAACCCAACCAGCAGTTTGACATTCAAGAAGAGGATTCGCCAAACTAATCCATTCCCCACAAAAAAAAGTAAAGTTCTTCATCTTTATTGGGACATATTTTGATTTATAATAAAGCAGTCTTGCTTATATAGCCAGGACTGTTGAGAATGGGTAAATATTAAAGTGCTCTACAAAAAGCTCAGCACATTTGTTGTTGCATACTGTTTTGTAACAGCATCTCATGAAAAGTTTGTCCAGTCATCAACAAAACTGGTTCAGATCATCTTTAGACCAAGCATCACAAATGTTTGTAAATATATTTTTGATTTTCAAAGCCCCTTGGCTTTCTGCTAAACAGGAAGTGAGGCTGTATCTTTGCAACGCTCCAGTGTATTGAAATCAAACTGGGTAATTGTGCCTTTAAGACATGTGCATCCCTGAAAAGTTTGCAGACAAGCTGAAAAGTTTCCCCCATTCTCAAGAGACTCTTTGCAGATCAAATCAATAATGCTTCCTTTGCTCTCTGAATTATTAGATTGTCTGAAAAATAATACCTCATTAGAGAAAGCTTATCTGCTTATATACATCCATTACTGAGCTTCACAAAGACTATCAGTGCTGTCAGCTGCAATCAGCTGATTGGTGAAGAGATAGTTTCCCCCATGTTGAACTTTAACAAATACTGCGCTGCGTGATGCCCGTCTTTAGTCAAGTATGAAAACCAATTTGCTTGGCATTGAGCATTAAAATCAATGGTTCGAGAAGAAATCAGTATTGAATTGAGAGCATGCGGGCTCAACTTGTATAATGGCAAGGAACACTCCAGTGTTTTATATAGAGGCATTTAAGCAGTGGATTGTGTTGTTGCCGGCACTTCAAAATGGTTATCTCATCGTACAAATGAGTATTTATGAATGCCGCTTCACTCATAAAACATGTAGTAATCACACAATACAGTTCCTGTAAAATGTGTGTGAGCCAAAATCAATCTCTCAGAACAAAAGACTCCAAAAAACGATGCAATCACAAGCATTCTGATAGCATAATTTAACCATGTTTCTGTTGATGATGTTTCTTCAGGATTGGTGCATGGAAACCTATATAAACCTCAAACATAGAATATATTCCTTCAAGTCACCCAGGATCCTTTGTGCTGTAGTATTGACCAGTGCATGATTCTGGACTCAGATTCTTTCAGACAGGGAAAGAAACAGAACATATATCAGGGATTATGGAAAAACTCAGGTGTACTCTCAGTGCTTTTGTCTGAGTACACAGTGGGAAAGTGATAAAACAGAAATGGACGGACTGCAACCTTTTGCTGGAGCTTTAAAGTCAAGGAAAGGGCAAAAAAATCGATGATCAGAAATGTTTCCTCGCTTACAACTTGTATGAGCGGGCTGCTAGAGTGATGCACACTTCAACAGGTGCCAGTCAATGACGGCCATTTGGAAATCATTTACAGTTTTTGACTTGTGCTACAGTGCACTAAGGTTGTGGTTCTTAAGTTTGTTAATATAAGAGGTCTTTTCTGGAGGTCTGCAGATAGAATAGCTCTAGATAGAATAGGTAGGTAAACCTTTCTCCAAGCAATTTATTACACAGTAGCAATTACTTCTGAGTGCAATGTATCATTATCAGTGTAACAGACAAGTACAGTTGTCAGGTGGTGAACTATAACATTTATAAAGGGTGTAATTAGTAAAAAACACTTGATTGAGTTCAAACCTTACAGGCAGAAGTTATGAGCGTTGTAATGCTACTTGCAGTGCACGAATTATGTGGAATTATATAATAAAAGTCAACAAGCTGTAAAATGAAGCAAAGGAGATAATGCCCAGAGCCAATAGAGTGTCCAGGTTATCAGCAGGGCGCTGAAATGAAGACATCAGTTTGTGCGCTTCTGACAAACCGATTTTCATGTGTTGACACATTGCATTATTCATAATGTAAAGTGCTGTTGTATTCAAACAAACCAGCCCACCATCAAACAAAAGGCACAGCTGTTACAGCTCCTCCTCCTTCTGGTCGCCAGAGGGAGCCCTTGCCAGATTACTAATCGTTGTTCAGAACTACAATTCCCATCTGCCCCGTACCTAGGTCTGGTGACTTCCTGTTTGGCACCTGTTTTCAATTAACCGCCCTATAAAGCCCAGGATCACTCCCCAGTCTGTGCGATGTCTTGTTTGCAATGTGCTACAATTCAGAGCATTTCTTCGGACTGCTTTCCCATTGCCATTTGGACTGTTTATCGTTTTTGACCCTTTGCTGCCTTCATCTTGTTTTTGATTCGGACATTGTTGTTGATTGTTTGCTGCCTGCCTCAACCCTTGCCTGTGTTTACATTTTGTTCCTGTCTCGCCTACATTGCTCTGTTTGCTGGTTTTTGACCATCGCCTGTTTACTGATTGTGATAACTAATAAAGAGCTGCACATGGATCTCACTGCGTCAGCGTCAGCGTCTCCGTTACAACAGCAGATGTAGATCATTTTAATATAGAGTGACACAAACATTGTGGATTAGAAAACCTGACAAAGAAAATGTCCCTTTATAAATTACACTCCCATATTTCTAAATATAATTTTAACCAAATGAATTAAATTACAATGACTTACAGTATTATCTATATTTAGATGATAATAACCAAACCTTTCATGTCCAGTTCACATTTCTCCCATAATTAATTAAGTTTTATTAATTCATTTAAAAATTAAATGTATATGGAAAATTAAGCCTATTTTTAGGACAGTCCCCTACATTCCCAACTTCTTGTGGACATACTGCATCTAATTCGCAATTTCCATTTTTCATTTTTAAGGATGTGCTTACTTGTCATTAAATGTCACAGTGCCAAGAAATCATAATTTAATTTTCTTTTTACCAAAAATGTATTATTATTTGCTTTTTCTTTTGATGTGATATGTGACCTGGACATGTTCTGGACAGGCTTCATGGGATTTGCCCATATGAAAAATAAACACACCACATAGGACAATGTGTTTTTGCTAGGGCAAGTCATTTCAGCCAAGAGTTGATTTAAAAAGGTAACACAGCACTAGATTTGCTTTTTAAAGTGCTTCTGCAACACACCTCGGCTCTATTCAGGGTTTGTGCTGTGGTTTGAATATGTTCATCAATGTCAACAGAAGAGGGAGAGCTGATCATGTGACTTTGAAGAGTGCATTCAGAAGGTGACTCACAGCCTAGTTCAGGGTTGTCTCTTTAAAAGTAAAGAGCTTTTCTTCTGTCTTATGTTTCGTCTGCATACCTCCTACCTTTCATTTTTTGGCATACCTCCTACCTTTCATAATTGCAGCACTATGTGTCTTTACATTGTTCTGTTTTAAATTCAATTTGTTTATGGGTTTTTTCACACACAGCGTTAATTTAACAAATGACAACACACTCTAAGGCGAGAATAGAACTTATGACAACAGATTTAATTACGCTTTGTAAGAGTCCTTTATGTGAGACTGTTTTAAGTGTATGATGTTAAGTAGGCTTTGTTTTGAGCTAAACCAGTGTTCTCTCAAACAAACAATCTCCTACTCGTAACCAACTTAAATTCAACAGTCCCATTCGGCTCCACTAATTGCTAGTGTGATCACGACGTTGCCACAAAAAGTGAAAAGGATCTGAGTTTGTAAATAAAGTGTTTTGTTCTGCTAAAGGTCACCCTGCTAAAATTCATTCTCTCATTCACTCTGTTTCCATTATGATTCAGCTCTTTGCTGATTACACCTTTTACATTTTTCATGGGCTATATCTTAACTGCTATTTCTATCCTTTCTTTTTATTCTGCTGCTAAAACTGCAACATTGGTTCCAAAAGGCTGAACAGTGATCATTCACCTCTCTTCTGCTTCATGCTGGTTAGTGGAGAGATTTAATATAGTAGCTGGGAAAAACCTGAATTATTAAAAGTCAATTATTTAGGAGGCTTTCTAGATGGAGGTGCTGTTCAAATGTGGCCTCCATGTGACACTTCATCTTTTATATACAGAACAGAGTGCATTTGCTGGGGTTTATATATGCTGGGATTTTCCGGGGTTATGAGCTCCAGATGTAGAACAAGTTGATTTTACATTTTGGGATTACTGTATAATTGTTATTTCCCTTTATTACACTACATACAATTATATGGGGAAGTTTTGAAGACCCCATGAAATACCTTTACAAGTGCAATTTAATGTCTTGTATAATGGTATTCCTTAATAAAAAAGGAAGTTGAGGCAGGAGGAGAGGGAACATTCACCTTCTGTTGAGCATTTTATTGGATAAAAGTTTGGATTCTGTATGTTGGCAGATCTGAGTATAGTTTAAGGCACTGTTTAGATCTGGAGTGTGACTGTTTTTTTTTTACTGTAGATTAAAATCTTGTATATCTCAGATGTATTGTAGAATGTTTTGGATATAAGTGGCAAGTGCATAAATAATTTTTATAAAGAAATGTAAAATATTTAATATATTAAATCATGCTATTCATCAATATTATTTTTATATAAATACATGTAATAATGAACTGTGTCAGTTATCTGGTACCCTGTTTGTGATTAAATGATAAGAGCCTCTGTATTTGTTTCGCTGCTGGATGCGCATGTAATTACAGCTGTTTGATAGACAGATGCCGTGTGCAGTGGAGCTGGTTTCCTCGCAGGTCATTTAGGAGGGTGACAACTGTGAGGATCAATCACATCTCCACTAATAAGGAGTTTAATGCGAGGAGGCAGTGTGGAGAATAGAGTCACCTACCAGATTGACACGCCGATGAGCGACCGTGACATCCCATCTGCCTGCCTCTGCGCACCCCCACCAAGATGAAAAACACACCGACAGATCAATATATTTTTCATCTGTATCAAGCGCCCCACGGGACCACAAAAACATGGTGGAAGCCAAATTCTACTGTGAAGCATACAGCTTATTGTACACAGACTGTTGACGGGAGATATATTCTGTGAAAAATACAATGACTGATGAAATTGAACTTCATCAGATAGAACTCTGCTTTGCATTTACAGGCCTGGTTTCACAGATTCAGTTTGGACATTTAATTTTCAGGTAAAACAGTACAGACATACTGTACATTTTAGTCTGGGACTAGGCTTAGCCTTGTCTGTAATACTAGGGGTTGAGGGTTTAAAAAGGTCTTGCTTTTAGCAAGCAGAAGGGATGTTGACATCCTGCAGTGTGGTTTACTCCACACTGCAGGATTTTTAATCTAAAATTACTTTAAACAGCATTTTTATTTATAATTATTATGCATGCAACTTTTATGACAAAATTTAAATTGAGAGACAACAGGAAAATTATAGTGCATTAAATAATTCACATGACAGAACCACTCAAAATGAACTAGTGATGGCAATACGGTGGTTGTGAAAATCGTGAAAAGGTTGCAGCATCTAAAACATACACGTTTCCTTATTCAAATCTATATAAATCTATATATAATAACCTAAATTCTTAATGTTTATGTAAAATAATTCAAGAACACATTATGCATCAACATAATCAAGTGAAAAGCACTTTAATTAAAATTAGGCTTTGAAGGCAATTAAGACAAATTTTCCAAAATATGAAACTAAATTGCTTATCACAGCAAGATCTTTGAAACCCCAGTTTTCTCACAGACCTGGGACCAAAATCAATCGTACACCCTAATTTTCTGCCCCCTCTTGAGAATGTAGCAATTCATGCATAATGCCTCATATTCAAATGCAATTTTGATAGACCGTTAATGAGAGGCATTTCAAAACATCAAAACGTTACTCCTCACTTAATGTATCAGCATGCACAGAGGATTCCACACCTATGAATATTCATCAGTGTGTTCCAATTAATATATTAGGCTGTGTAAAGTGTGTTATTAGCAGCTATTATCCACACCTGCCTAAGTACCTTTCATAATAATATGAGACCCTGTTTTACTAATGTCTAAATAAAGGCTAAAAACAAAAAACAAAAAAGTGTGATTCATAAGGGTTTTACTGGTGATTTACTAAAAAATAATTGCACAAATATCCAAACAAACAACAACAAACAAATAGGCTGATCACACCCATTTTGAAATTACTTCACTTACTTGTGGTTATTGTACCAAACACTACATACTCTTGCTACATGACAATGCTGTTTTAACTGTAAACTGTTAAATGCTGAGAACTGAAAATGCTGGATTTTGTGTTTTAAAAAATGAAATATTTGCTAAACAAAAGAAGTAATTGCGTATCATATTACCCTGTGAAAAATCTAGTATCTTGTATATTTACAAAACTTTGGGTTATCTTTGCTGTAAATCCAATTTTTAACCCAAAGTAGAGAAATGTTCACTGTTGTAATTTAGAAGCTTTTTAGCAGTGCATTATGAAATCCTCTGAATCAGGGTTAGCACCATTATTGCAGGGTTAACCTTGTATTTCATTGCCAAATTTGTGCAGTGTGAAACGAAGCGGGATTAGACATTCTGAGCACATTTGAACAGTACGCACCTTATACTACAAGCTATGACAGAATTCCTGCACTCTATAAACAGTTATCTCAGAGTATCAGGGGAAAGAAGATGGTTACAAAAAACACATGGATTTGAATAAAAAAACCTCTCATGAGCTCTAAAATAGATAAGAATGACATAGCCTACCTAGTGACCTTGGCTGTGTCTAAAATAGGTCCCTAAACCCTTAATAGTGCACTTCAGGGGACAACCATTTTGTAGTGGTGTCTAAAATTGTAGTGGACATTATCAAGTGCACTTATTCAATCCCAAAATGCACCACAAAACTGAGTGTACAATCAATGTACACTCAACGGCTAGCTGTTAGCCGCTACCATGTCACACCAAGAAGTGGCACCCACAGGCCTTTTGTTGCATTCAAGTGTCAGAATTTGCAATAACTTTCATTCCTTGGAGTGGACTATATTAGTAAAGTAATGTAGAGAATAGGGAATGAGGGTACACAGCCCTGTTTCTCACCAATGAAGAAGCCTGAGACCAGCATTTATTTAAAGCGGTTGTGCACAGTATTTATCCAATTATGACTAAATATAATAAAAATGTCACCTACACCTGAGCTTGAGTTAATTAGTAAATTTGATTTTGACTGAAAATGTTTGACCTATAACTATGTCAAGTGTGAAAAGCCCTATTGTCAATGCATAAGGTGTCAGTTTTGCCACAATGACAACAGCCATGCAATATGTAAATAAGATCAATATAACACCTTTCAGCACATGCAGTATAATGTCTAAAAAATAAATATTCGCTTGCTTTTGAGTTTACGCTTTTCTATAGATGCTACCTTTAGTAAATCAGGGCCTGAATTTCTATCTTTGGTGTACCAGGGAAATCTAATTTTCTTAAGGGCACACTCACAGAATTTTTATTTTTGGAATTTACATTTTCTCTCACACTAAAAGCCATATGAATAGACCTCATGAATGGGTGTAAATATGAGGCTTAGCATAGGCTGTTCTGGCATTACCATTATTCAGTGGCTCAGTACATTAGATATTTCATGCCCCAAATGACCCTTAATTAACCCTGAGTTATTGATACACGCCTCTTTCAAAATGAAAATTAAATTTTAAATAAAACTGGAAAAGTTTTGTTATTTACAATTCCAGTTTGCATGGACATNACACACACACAGGAACTGCATCAAAGACACAAAAGGCAAGTAAATTAATTAGATGAGAGAAAACTGAAAAAGAAATATGTCAAAAACAGCCCAATGTAGATTTTAAATTGGACTAAAGAAAATGGAATGAAGAAAACATGAATAGTTTCACCCAAAAATTACAATTCTGGTATTTTTGTTCCATTTTGTTCTTCTTTGGAACACAAAAAGTATATTTTGGAGAATATTTTTACTCTTTTCCATATAATACATGTGTATAAGAACTGGGCCTGTCAAGATCTGAAATGGTTTTAAAAATGTTTATTTTGTTATAGACCTTAGAGTTATGTTGTTTGGTAGTAAGGAGGAGTCAGGAGAGAAAAGGAGCTCTTATCAACAAGAGTAACCTGATTCAGGCTGTTATTGACATCACTGAACCATTATCCTATTTCATGGGAGGTCACAAGTCTTTAGAACATTGATCTATTTGTTTGAGACACCATGTATGATCCATAACAAATACAACACTGGCAAAGGAATTACAATGACCCTATCATTTCTCAGTTAAAAAGCAGAGTACACATAGCACCTCTGTGATTTGGAGATTTTTTTAAAGGTCAAGACATTAGCAAATCTTTTCTTTTATTATGACATTACCTGACATGGAAAAAGGCCAAATATATGTAATGTAAACTTGGGCAGGACAAGACTGTAAAGCTTGGCTCCCTGGTTAACGTTCCAGCATGCATAGATAATAATTATAATAATTATATGTGGAATAATTACACATCTGGGCTGCTGACATACCGTAGTTCCTTAGTCCTCAGAATGAAGATTTACTGAATTGATATCTTTCTGAATCACCATTGTGCACTGCAAGTCACTATAAAGTGACTGAGTCTTCAGTTTGTGTACTACAAATGATTTCACATGACTAAATATCAAACGAGAGCATTTATAATAAGTGAACATTAGTGTTTACTAAATCAAACAGACTCTGTAGGACCATTCCATCCATAAAGATCTATAACCTCCCCCAGCAACCAGTGAAAGTTTACATTTTCAGATTACACTTTGATAAATGTTGTGACATTGAATGGGCCGAGAGCTTTACAAGCAGCACCTCCCCTTCTGATTGATTTTTTCTGCTCTAACAAGTGAGAAAAATATCACTGGGCTGCTTTAACCCTTTTTACAAACATTTCCTGAAAATATTGCTTCAGAAATTGTAGTTGTCTGTGGCAGAAAAAACATTGACATGACTGACATTCAGACGCAATTTTCAAGGTAACCCAGATTGTACGACCTCAAAACATGCTGCTTCGAAACTGGGACATACTGTACTCATCTTTGAATAGACATTTGTAAATGTAACCTGTTTGATCTTAAGTGCCACATCTGACATGAATAAGTAACGTTTATATTTATATAAATCCTTCTAAACTTTAAAGTTAAGGTTAAAACTTTATCTTCTGTCATGTACTGTCACCACATCTACAAACCTACAGAACACATACACTACAAACATTTTCCACACTGAGCGGGAGTCTGTCTTGTGAAGATCAAACATATCAGTGGCTATGTTCAACACAGCAAAAACAAATAATGCTGATTCTGCAGTATACAGATTGTGCAGTACATGGTATTTAAAAGTTCTGCATGCATGGCCTGATGAATTATGCTTAAGTAGGGATTTACATAAAATTGACATTTATGCATCTGGCAGATAATTTAGAGTAATGTGCAGTATAGTCAGGCTTTACATGTTATTAATGTGTGCTTTTACTGAGAATCAAACCCATGACCTTAGAATTGTTAGCACAATGCTGTATCAATTAACAAGACAGGCTGGAACTTTTCCATTCTGGAACTTTTCCATTGCGCCAAATGAACCAGGAGTAGCCCAATGTCAGATGGTATCTTGTACTCTTGACAAATGTACTCTTGACATTTTTACACAAACTGTGGAGTTAAAAGCAAAGTAACTTTTATTATACTTGTATTTTTCCAAGATAATAATGGGCCACTAAAAAAACATGCAATAAAGTGGTGACAGTGCAATATAACTGTATAAACAAACCTGATGCATTATGCATACTGCTTCATATACTTTTAAAAAATTAAAATTATATTTGCTGTAAGAGTATGCCCTAAACTTTATAGAGCTATTATTTCATTCTGAACATGACCAAACTTACTGTTACATTTAGTATTTTAGTGTTTGTTTTATAACTGTAGTGTATTATTTGCAGAATTAAAGTAGTTCACCCTAAAATAATAAATATTGTAATCAACTTTTCACTCTCATGTTGTTCTGAATCTTAATTGAGTTTTTTTTTTCTTCTGAGGAATTCAAAATGAGATATTTAGCAGATCCATATGGCCATATGCCAAGAAAGAAGTTTGCATGTATATAATGATTTCAACAGATGGAAGACGAGATTCTAATGGTGCCAAAGGGGGTTACATGATTGGAACAAATTATAATATCAAATATCTTAATTTCAGTGGGTGTATTAGGGTGAAGTGACCCGGGTGGGCGGAGACCAGATGCATAGTTATTAAGAGTGGACCAGGCAGCTGTGGGTGGCCTGAGTCAGATTCAGAGTACTTCACTTTGGGAACACCATTAAACAGCATCCAGAATTCAGAACAGCATCTCACCAATGATCAGAAGCACAGGGGATTTTCTTTCTGAGCTGTCTGGCAGGAGAAAGTGCCGCCCATTTAAAGATTGCACAATTTCAGATGCCTGATCAGCAGTGTTTTCTACCAGGACTTAACATGCACCACTGGGAAATGTGATTGTTACTGACATCCCTTAGAAAAATGTACATTACATGGCTTCCATTCTAGTAACTGGATGTGATTAGTATGAGGCGGCTATATAGAAAACATCACAGTTTCGAGTAGATCTTAACCAAGAACTTCAATGATTAAAATCTGACCATTTTCTCCAATCTTTTCTCCAACAGAGGCAAGTAACAACTATCATACTGTATACCTCATCTATTGATTTTGCCCTGTTGGCTTTCAGCACTGAATTTTTTATTTTATTTTATATACTGCTGTATATAACCAATTTATGAGTGAGAATTAGTGATGAAATTAAAATCTTTGTTGATTCACCTATGCTTTCTGTCATTTTATACCATCAAAAAAACATTATACTGTGGCTGTGATGCAAGAGCCATGGTACATTTTTACTGGAATGATAGTGGTATATAATATCACATATACAATGGTAGATGATTACTTTAGGTACATTAATATCTATATGATGTACAATGTTTCACAGCACATAATGCTTTTTTCCATGTTTCAAGTATTATTTGTTAAAACTGAATTTAACAGCATGGACAAATTTAATTTGCAGCTCAGATAACAGAGGAAACAGAACTAGAGATAAACTAATGACTGTACAACTTCCTCCCAGATGTTATTCCCCTGTTTTTCTTATTTTGACAGCAGCAAGAATAGGAGCATCAAGCAGGAACACATAATTCTCAGAGCGATGGCCTTCAGAGAAGCTTCACAAACAGTCCAGTTTGCGTTAATCTTAAAGACGTTTTCATTCCATACCATTAATTGTCTTGTATTTTGTCTCTGTATTTCAAGAGTTGACAGTAAGCAGAGTCACATGGTCATGGGTGTGTGTTACAGTGCAGTACAGTGTTTAATCTGTGTGTGTGTTTGTTTGCTCATGGGGAAACCTACTCATTACCGAAAAGAAAAGGCCCTGTTGGATTCAACAGCTCAGATGGAGAACTAGAAGGGGGTAAATTAAAGTCCTTGTTCCAAAAAGGAAATGCAATTATCCAGTCAAATTTCCAGCTGATGGTCACGTGATCAGCGTATGTAC
>JAZGTI010006800.1:0-22756 GCA_036877585.1 Botia kubotai | reverse complement strand
AACCACTCGGAACATCTCAGCATTCCAATAGCAAAGCCACGGCAACCACCCAGAAGACCCTCGTGCCCACATTGTCTGCACAGAAAGTCAAAATCAAGTTCGGTTTAATGGCTTCAATAATCTTTATTTCTACAGTGTAGATATTTATTAAATACACAGTTGTGTGAAGTTGTTTTCATAGGAAAGCTCTTCAAGAAACTTCATTTTGTGGAAACACCTGAAGATCAAGTGCACTTCAATTAGCACGAGTGCTTGAGCTGCTGTTGAAGTGACTTCATGGAAAACAAAGACGGCGTCGAGGTTCACACTGTGATCTGTTGCATTTTAATGAGACGATCATGTAAAGTCCGCCGGGAACAGACTGTAACAGTATATTCCAGAACAACATGCACACTAAAACAGCAGCGCACTGAAATTGTGAATTCATCAAGCGCTTCCAACCGAGCTGTGAGACCTCAGCTTGTTCCACACTGGCGGTAGTTATTTATCCTTTTGTATGTGGCATTACCAGCAGGACACATGCTGGACAACTAACCGTACAGACACTGAAGATGCTTCAAGTAGATCTGACACTAAAGCAAGAGCACAGATCAGAAGAACACACGTGAACTGGGAACAGGAGAAGGAGAACTGGGGTGCAGTGGGGACCGTACAGGTGTCATGAAATAGTCATGAGGAGAGGCAGAGTTAAGCTTGAGTTACACGCGCCGGGCGTAAAGTAATGAACAGCAGAAGGAGGAACAGCACTGAGATGGGAAGGAGAAGCACAAGCACAACGACTGAGTCTCCAGTAAGGTTTGTGGTGTGTTTATGAATTGTGTTGGCTTCTGTGTTTCTGTGTTTGGTGACAACAGCTGAAATGTGTTTCATGCTTTGTATTCGCTACTTTATAGTCTTATTGCTACACTAAATGATGCGTGTATAACTAACTTCACTTTAATGGAAGCTTCTACACTAAGTTTATGGACCTCACTGTACAATTGCTAAAATCCTTTACCGCATGTGTGTAGTTCCTAAACTGCGTTAATTTACGATGTTCCATCACTTGATTAGTCGTAGCCGATTCCTGACATAAAAGCCATCTAACCTTTAAACCTCGAGGAACTCGGCTACATTAAAATATCCTGTTTCTGTTACAGATACTGCTTCCATTGCACTGTATTTAGGAGTTAAACGTCTCTACCTTCACCTGAGTGATGTAAATTATTCAGAAGCGCTTGGATTCGCTCACAATCTTCCAGTCAGGGACATTAAGGTGATGAAGTGTCCTGAACAAGCCGTCTCTGTGATGTCAATTTGTTCCTCATTACCTCATCCCTCAACAACACCGCGTTTATCAATAGAAGGAATGTCATTCATTGACATTTCTGTGTTAGGTGGACAACACGTGTGTTTACATCTCAGTGTGTTTACATCTACAACAAAATACTGATAACAACTACTGACTCATGTTAGAGTGAAAGTTGTTGAGGAAGCATAACAAATGATACGCCTATAATGAACAATATAACAAATACAGTCCAATTTGATTTGTATTATGCATATATATACATATATATGTGTGTGTGTATATTATATCTATAGCTATATATATATATATATATATATAGTTCCCTTCATAAGTATTGGAACAGTAAAGATTGCTTGGTTTGCTGTGGAGTCAACAAATCTTTCATGATTACAGAATGAATATGAGGCAAAAGTACAGAATGTCACATTTTGTTATTGGTGGTTTCAATACATAAACGTTTCAAAACAAATCGCTCTGTCAAATGTGAGTCTAAGTATTGGGACAATAAGCTGATAATTGTGTTTCTAAGTGATCAGCGGTTGTATTATTTGTTCACACATTAAAAAAGCAGAGAATGTGTTTCTGCAGTTTGAGTCTTGTGTTTGGCGCGAACACACAAAAGCCAAGATGAACATGAGGGAGCTGATTCTGACAGCAGAGCAGTAAAACTGCCTAAAAATGTGACATCTGTACATTTGACTTATAATTAATAATAAACGATTTCTTGATTTCGAGACCTAATTCTCTTGTTCTGTGTGCAGGCAAAAGCAACAGCTCTGCAACACAGTGACTCTGAATCTTAAATCAGACTGTTCTCACATTCAGCTGTAGAATGACTCGTCTGGAGGCGTCTCTCCAGCGCTCAGAAAGTCACTCTCTGATGGAAACACAGAGCAGGAGAGCAAGTGTCAGCCAACACACAGGTATGTCCAGCAGATAGAGATATATATTTAAAAGATAAAAAACATATATATATATAATGTATAAAACATAATATATAATATATATATGTATAAAATGTTCATACATACCATATATCAGAAATTTGCAGTATGATTTCTAATGTTAGTCATGTTCCTGACATATCTCAGTTCAGTATTGCAGCCATGTTCTTGTGCGTTACATGTTCTTGTGCGTTACATGTTCTTGTGCGTTACATGTTCTTGTGCGTTACATGTTCTTGTGCGTTACATGTTCTTGTGTGTTACGTTCTTGTGCGTGACTTATCTGTAAACATGTTTAAACGCTGTCCATGTCATGCCTTCCCCAAACAGACAACAGAAGAGATACAGAACAAAATGGTGGTCGTGCCATTTTTAAGAGAGCCAGTCAATTTCTTTCACAAGACAGGGCAGACGGAAGTTCATCCGCTCCGCTGCGCCACTACGAGAGAGGCCATCCTCTTCCCACTAACCACAGTCCTGAGCGTAAAGCCATCATTCCCTTCCGAAACCCTGACCTGGGCCTCCCATCCTACAGAAGGCGCACTGACACTCTTAATAATGAAGCCATGAGTGGTCTCTCTCCTCAGCGACACATGACCTATTCAAATTTCAGACGTGGCGACAGCCAATCTTATGCAAGCCCTCGTTCTGGGAGTCCAAGATCTACGAATGTCTCACCACAAAGGCAGACAGAATCCCGAAGTTCATCCCATCGCCAAAGTTCCACCACCCACGAACACCAAAGATCTCACACGTCCTCCAAACAGGCCTCTGGGAAATGCACTCCTTCACGAAGGCGAGATTCTGTAGCCTCTCGCACCATCTCTCCCTCAAGAAGCTCTGGAACAAACAAATATGCTGATTCATTCAGCCCCTCCCACAGACGAAGCCCCTCCCAGAGTTCCTATGGGCACAGTCTAGATTCAGAAAAGCTGTATAAGAATCTCAAATCAATTGCCAGTTCAGCGGAGTCAGACGCTTCAGAAGACAGGAACATGTGGTCAAAAGGGTTCAATTCTGATGTGGAACTAGATGGTGATTATAATGAGCGCAACCACAGCAGTCGACATAGCGGTCGCAACAGTCGAAAGAGTGGCCATAATACTGGCCACACCAGCCGGGATTTCTCCCCAACTGGAGGCTACTGTGATGACAACATCTCACATAGAACAAGTCACAACAGTCGGAACAGTGGTCGGAACAGTCGCAGCAGCAGGAACAGTGGCTACAACAGTCCTGGAACCTCAACCCCTTACCGAGATTATACCAACCATGGTCAAAGTACTCCTAAACATAAAAGCCGGGCAAATCACAACATTGAGAGGAATGGAGCGTACTCAGATAAACTCTCCAGATCAGAGTCCTGTCAGTCACAAAGCTCCGCCCACAGTCCAGCTTCTCCTGCATCAACATCTAAGATCTCCCAATCAAGGCGGGGTCAGTATGAAGTAGCTCCCAGTGATTTGCCCAAATCCCAGTTATTAACTGCTGAAACACAGCAACCAGCTGCTGACAGGAGCAGAAGCAACATCAGGAGGGGCTTAGAGGCCTTGATTCTGTCAGAGAACACAAGATCTTCCAGCCAACCAGCAGTGCCAGAGATGACCATAGAGGACTATGTGATAATAGCAGATATTCCCAAATCTAAGCTGTACCCAGAGGAGGAAGAAGCAGTTATTGTTAGAAGGAGGCCACAGAGTCGAAGTCCTCGTAGAGACAATCAGCACAGGTCAGACAGAGGTCAAAAGAGATCCAAGCTATATCATGGTGCTCATGCCCAATAAAAGTAGTTCTATCAAAGTGGTTCCACATTTGATCATTTTAAAGATTATCTGAACAACAAATCTCATTCTGGCTACATTGATGCCAAACAAACTAGACAATACAATTATTTACTTTCATATGTGCTAACTGATCACTAATTAATCACTCATATGTGCTAACTGATCACTAATTAATCACTCATATGTGCTAACTGATCACACTTAAGCCAGAAAGAGGCACCATTTGTCAGTTAATTTTGCTTCCCCTTCCTGTGCTTGAAGCTGTTTGGAGGGGAGACACACGCATGACGTTTCAGAGGAGAGAGGCAGAGGACGAGAGAGAGAACGAGGACGAGACCGTCGAGAGAAAGAGAGGAAACGTGTAGATAAAGAAATGGAGGGGGCATCAAAAACCAGCAGCACAGCATCTGGCCACTCACAGGTGACCAGTTCACAAGTTCTTATTGACCAGTTCACTTCTAAACGCAAGAATATCTTCATTAAATGTTTCATAAAATAAAAATTAAGCGTATTTTAATTCTATATGTTTAGGTTAATACAATAATTTATTAGCTTTCCAGAAATTATAATTAATTATAATGTAACTTCATAAAATGTATGTCTACAATGCACGGTTCACATCTACGATCCTTTCTAAGTAATGCTTATAAAATCAACACAAATCTTTCTTGCTATTAGACAAAAACTGTGACGTTTATATAGATCACCAAAAAGCACAACGACGGTTCTCAATACACCCCACAAAACCAAATGTTTAGCAAGCGCGTGCACGTGATGCATTCTTATGGGACAACTCTGCCATAGCAACACCCTCGCAAGGCCCCCACCCTCCCCAAACCCTCCCATTGTGAATACCAGTTTAAAAGGGAAGCGCCACATTTGTACTATCTTAGGAAATATCTAACTGCTATTATTGCATCAGTATTCTTTAAATCGGATGTTAATCGTCAGACATATTTCTGCAAACCTTCTCAGAAGTCCAGTAAGATCTGTGAGGAGAACAACAGGAGAGTAAATGGAGGAGTCAGAGGTGCAGCGCAGCACCCTCACCTGCAGGTATGATGCTCACGTCACCACTAGAGTACCAATGCTGAGGATTCAGTTACAGGTGCCCACATGCACTGAACGCGAGAACAAAATGAGAAGATACATTAGATCAAGCCCTAGATATGGACGTTTCAATGTGTTTGTAAGAGGACTTGTGGTCTCAGTTAAGTTAGTCAAGTTTACAGTGTTAGTTTAACGTGTCAAACCTTCGAGCTGCTGCGCGGAAGTCTGGTCACATGATCTTTAGCAGTTTTAATCTATACCGTTTAAAAATGAAACTCTTATAAAATGGAAATGCATGTACGCACGTTGTTTACGCAACTGAACAACTAAAACAGAAGTTTCTTCCCTCTTCATGCTCACAACCGCACAAACATGTCGGTAAGTTCTCCAGATCTCCATCTGTCTGTTTCATACTGGCGTGCGCGCTGGAGCTGCTGGAGTGTCTCGTGCTCTGGATTACTGTTTCCACTGGGTTTCCTCTCTGTGTTTACTCTGTTTCCACTCTGTTTCGACTGTGCTTACTCTGTGTTTTCACTGTGTTTATACTGTGTTTTCACTTTGTTTCCACTGCGTTTACTCAGATCAAGTAGATTTTAATGCATCTGATTGTGTTTCTATGAAGCTGGACTCTCTGATCTGTAAACAGGGATGGATGTATATGTTGGAGGAAGATGAGGAGGTAAGGATGTTTTTGCACAGCATTAACTGTTTATGGCAGACTAGCCTGAATATGTGTACTTTCAGACACAGTTATCAGGCACAGTTGGAAAGCTGCTTTGTGCTGTATTTGTGTGTGTGCAGTGGAGGAAGTACTGGTTCATAACCACTGAGGCGGGACTGAGATACTATAGAGACGCTGAGGCTGTGAAGGTGAGTTAGAATAATAAACACATGTGATTAAAGTAGTATTATACAGTTTTATAGAGCATTCTGGCCTAGCAGTTCTTCTCTGTAATGACCTATAGAGGAAAATAACTTTAACATGTATTTGTATTTTTCACCGGTAGAGAGATGAGGCAGATGGTGAGATTTATCTACATCACTGTCTGAGTGTGGAGGAGTTTGATGCTGATAAAGATTATGGACTTCAGTTACATGTAAGAACTTGACTTTGATGATGGCCTGTTTTTAAACACATGGAAACATTGAAGAGTTGTACTGTGGTCGACTGATCTGTTGGGTTTGTAGATGCGTGATGGGTCGGTGATGCTGTCAGCAATGACCTCCAGGATCAGGAGAAACTGGATCAACATACTGAGAAGAAGACTTTCCCTCAGGGATTCAGCTGAAAGCATCCAGTATGACAGCACCTCTCCTACTGTAACACAACAAATTTAACAAATAACACCCACAGTCAGTCAGAATATATAGCTGTTTGTTCTGTTGTCCCGTTTTTTTGTAAGTATAAAATTGTTATGGCTTTTCTTGAGCTGATTCCACTGTGACTTAAATGTTTGACTACACTTGACTGAACTTATGTGTTATTTCATAGTTTTGATGACTGATCACAGAAGTTATAAAAAATGAAAAATACTACAAATTCAGTGTAACTGTGTTTCACATTTTGACTGGTTGTGTAACTGCTGTTGATATTTGACTTGAGCCGGTTTGAGGTTTGACTCTGGTTCCGTTTTTCTCGTAAGTAGGAAGTTGATACATCTCTCTGTTCTCAGTGACATTAGTGAGAACTTGAGTTCTCTGAATGCAGCAGCCTCTCCCACACCACGACATCAGCATGAACCAGGGTCAGATGTCACAGGTGCATATCATGATGAACCACCTTTAACCAATCGACGAGAGGCGGGCGAGGGGCGGGACAAAGAACAAGAAAGACGCCTGGAGGATAGAACCAAATGGTTCCAGGAGGGTGTTTCGGATAGGGATGGGGAGGACCCCTGGGAGAAGGTGGAGCTGAAGAAGGGGGCAGTGACTCCAGTGGTTTTAAACCGGCTGCAGATTCCTGTCACTCAAACGGTGCCGGACGTAGAGAAAAAGTGGGCAGATTTTGAGCAGCTTCCATTTGGAGATTTGAGGCTGCTTGGTGGTTCCCAAACTCCAGAAGCGACAAATGAGGTGCTTCAGCGAGAGGTGACAGAATCATGTGTTTTTTGTTACATTTAATGAAGTATTACAGGAGCAACATTACTATTAACCAATCAGATTTTAGATTAAGGGTTTAGGTTTATGGCCATACTTTATGCGTTGTTGCCAGGTTGATGTTGATATTTGCGTTCTCAGCAAACATCAGTCCTCAAGGGGGTGATAGAGGTACTCTTAAATATCTGGGCAATTAAACCAGATGTGTATTCAGGTTGCTCGCTATTAACATATTGACAGTTTAACTATTACTAACCTGCCACAAACTTTGACCTGAAAGAACACTGACCACAGAAGAAAAGTTTACATTAATGACCATTAAGAATGCTACATATACTTATTAAATTAAAACAAAGAAGTTAAAGGCCTAAGAGATCCAGGCACATGTAATAATTGGCCGAATTTTCTCTCTGTGTGGTTCTGATTTCCTGTTGTTGTCTGTAAGGTTCTGTCCCTGCGGCAGCAGATTGATGCTCTCCGCCAGGCTCGTGCGACGGCTGGCGTCGCGGGTCTCTGTGGTCCTGATGCACCGTGCACTGTCAGACTGGAGCAGATGGAGAGAGAGCACAGAGAGAGACTGCAGGAGATTCACCACGAGCATGAGAGAGAACTCAGAGAGATGGAGAGAGATAAACAGAGACTTCTGCAGGAAGAGGCGCGAGATACAGTTCAAGGTCAGAACTAGACTTGGTTAAGTCTAGCACCTACAAATGACCCAAAATAGCAACCACCCCTAGCAACCACCTAACAACCTATTGGCTACCGCTTTTATTGTTTATTATCATTTTTTCATCATTCTTCTCTTTGTAGCTATGGAGGCTTTGAGAAAAGCTCACCAGGAGGAAATGGAGAAACTGAAGCAACACAGTGGCGCAGAGCCGTCTGACTCCTCAGTAAGACAACAGCTGTAAGTTTATCTGACAAATTATCACTTTACATACATGCCAGTTTTTTAAGCTGAGAGTAGAGGCAGTGGAACGAGAGGAGGAACAAGGTCAAGAAATGTTGCAAGCCAGTATCAAACTTTGTCTACATGTGCACCATAGCTCAATGTGCTCAATTAGCCACTAAACCACAACAGCACAAACACAAAAACTTCAAACTGAAATATATTCAACAGTGAAAGCCATGAAGCAAATGTGTCAGTCTAGACATAAAAGTACAAACCAGAAGCTTTGGAAAGTTCTTGATTCGTCGTTTGTTATTGAGAAGAATTCCACTGAGGGAACATTTGGTCACTGAACATGTCAATCAATCAATCAGTTATCAATCTGTTGTTTCACAGTGCGTTGGTTTGTGTGTGTGTGTGTGTGTGTGTGTGTGTCAGGCATGAGTCACTCTCTCTGCAGCGTCAGGTGGAAGGTCTGACCGAGCGTTACTCACAGCAGTGTGTGGAACTCAACCACAGCATTGAAGACAGAGCTGGAGAGATTCGTCAGAAGGAGAGAGAGATGGAGGAGCTCCGCAGAGAGAACCAGGTACCCTGGGAACAGCTAAAGAGAGCAAGTGTGTAAAACAGTCACTTTCTGGGGCTAAAATCTGAACTACATATTTAGCAATACAAATCTTCATTCTCACTTTTCAGGGAACCAACCTAAGAATTGATTACCTAGTGATTAGTCATTTAGTGAAGGAAAGAAAAAAGTATTTTTACATGCAAAACGTGACACACTTCAGCTTTAACTGGTACACCCCAAACACACAAATCCAGAGTTTTCCACATGTAATTATGACACTGTGATGCCCTCGTGTGCGCTTAAGTGGAAGAGCATGACACTAACAATGGCAAGAAGAACACACAAGCTGATAAATGTGTACCTTTACACACATGTGCACATGTGATTTAGTCAGAGGGGAAAAGATTTTGATTTCAGCGTGTGTCATTTTCCAGCAGTCTCAGCAGACCTGTTTCTGCTAGAGGATTGTGCTAACAGGGTGAAGGTTATGAGTTTGATTCGCTGCGTCTGCATGAGATCAATCAGCATGAAATCAGCTTTCTTTACTGTCACTGTGAATGAGTCAGAGTGATGTTCATGTTCACACAGGAACTGCAGGCACGTCTGACGGAGGAGATTTGTCTCATGCGATCCTTCATCACAGGTCAAAGGTCAGGAGTTGTTCCTCTTGGCAGCTACGAAAGGAGCACCTCAGAATTAGAGGTGAGGCTCTGACCTTTGACCCACTGATAAAACACAGATACCTGCTGCTATTTCAACTCAAATCAGTCATTTCAAATCAATTAATGTTTCTGTGGATGGACACTGCCACCTTCTGGTGATGTCGCATCACTATAACGTCACAAATATTCTGTTTATTTTATAGGATTGTAGCGATGTGGTTAGTGGCTAGTTTGTATGTAAGGTCTTGTTGACAAATAACACAGACATACATATACAGACACGTCAGGATGTTGTGAGACTGCTTCGTGTTAACTTGTCACTCTCCATCTGCAGATGTTATTGAAAGTTAAGGAGAGCGAGGTGGAGTTTCTCCACAACGAGATCAGCTGCCTCAGAAAAGAGGTCCAAGCTCTGACTAAGGTACAGATTCTGTTTCATGAAGTCACATCCCTCAGTGTGTGTCTGTTTGCTACTATGCGTCTGTAAACACTTTCAGCAGACTGAGCTTGAGCTGTCAGTGAGAGATACAGTGACTGACTGTTAAAATATGTTCTCTGTCTGTAGGAAAATAAGGCCCTGAGTGATCGCTATAAGGAGGTGTATGTTGAGCTGAGCGAATTAAAGGGCCACAGCGAGAGAGAGATTAACGCTCTTAAGGAACATCTCAAACTCACCAAGGATGTCTCCTAGGCAACAACACCAAACAATAAGAGCCCAGTAGGGAGATAAGAATTAATGTCTTGTGTATCTACCTTTAGTTTTGGTCTTATATATACAGAATATTACGTTGAAAATGTTATGTTCGTTTTTTTAAAATCTTATTTTTTGGAAACCACAATGGTGCTGGAAAATTGAAATTTAATTGAGTTGACCTTTTAAGATCGGATATTTATTGTTTTACCTAAATATGATATAATCCTTCCTCTGTTGAACTTTATTTGTGGATTATAAAATCATTTATACATCAGTGCATTGACGATAATATGAAATAAGTGTGTGAAAGTTAATAAATCTGAATGTCACGTGATTCCAAAACACACATTCTATAAAAACACAAACACAAATCACACTCAGAGAATTTATTAAATAGACGAGAGGCCAGAAATGAGATGGCAGCCCCAAATGATTTTGTCTTTGACAACATTTAAAATCTATGAATTAACATGAAACTTTGGCTTCTGAACAGGGTTAGTGTATAGCAGGAATTCAAACACAAGAACGTGTTGACAGTCTTCATGATTGCACAAAATGTTCTTGAGATCCACACCAGAGCTGCATCTCTCAGAAGATCTTTAGACGGCTGGGGTAAAAAAAAAAAAAACATCAGCAAACCAGATCAGCACTTTAACACCTCAATTAGCCATGCTAACAGTATAAACAGACAGTTTTCATTTCTGCCAGTGAAGAACATTCTCAAATGAGTGTGAGAACATCAGTTTTGAACAAACTGGAGCTCATGGCAGGTTCAGTGTATGTTGTAACAAATACTAACACATTCTTTAATTCATTAGTTGATGTTTCAACTCAAATGATTGTACATTAGATGCTATTTAAAATGAAACATTAAAGCATTTTTAATAGTGGTGTCACAGTTTTTGTGATTGTCAGAACAGCATTAATCACTATGTCCACCCATAAACATGTTGTCTTGGACTG
Organism: Botia kubotai; assembly: GCA_036877585.1. Taxonomy (NCBI): domain Eukaryota; kingdom Metazoa; phylum Chordata; class Actinopteri; order Cypriniformes; family Botiidae; genus Botia; species Botia kubotai. The sequence continues at coordinate 11,814 of JAZGTI010006800.1, read as the reverse complement.
GTGAATTTTCTTTTCGGCTCTGCATAGTAATGTCATGTTTTTGGATATATGTTTTTGGGGGGTCATGTAATTGAGGTGGTATGTGAATTCTTGGTCATCATTCAGTATCGCTGTCTTATACTAACACTGCACCGTCAACATCTCAGTGAAACCCCACAGCGCGTGCGCAATCTACCTTCTCTCAGTCATCATCATCATCGTCATCCGGAACGAAGATCTCGTGCTCCTCCAGCAGAGCGGCGAAGCTCTTGCTGATCTGAGTCCCGACATACAGGAACGGAATCACCAGAACCGTCATGCGAATCATGCCGAACGGGACCTGTACAGACATAACACGATCACGTCATGAAACCGACATCTTAAATAAGATCTGTGCAGACTAATAGCTTTACAATCAACAACTTCAGTATAATTCAGTATAATAAAATAATATATAATGTAATAATATAATAAAGTATAATAAAACCCTGTATGGGCAGTACAAACACAGACGTTTTTCTTATTCTGAAGCAACATGTACATCTTTAAATGGGCCTCCATTACCTTACACGATACTATGATATCTTTAAAAACTGATACTAGAAACAACCGTACACAAGTACTTCCTTATTTTCTAAATATGTGTAGATCTAACAATATAATTGGTCGTCAATCTTGTCTGTCAAGCTGTTCTTCGTTCTCATTGGCTCGCAGGACACCACGGTTACTGCGTCCTTTCAGCGGCTCTAACCCAGCGGCGAAAACCCAGTGGTTTGGACATATAAACTCACCTTCTCTGGTTTGGGACGAATTGCCCCTGATGTGGACGTCACGGCGGTTCGGCTGAGAGTCGGCCCCGTCGCATTCGCAGATTTTGGGCCAATGTTGCGGCTCAGCGTTGCTGCATTTTTAATAAATACAGCCCGTGAGAGACGACCTACCAACGACGCCATATTTCCCCCTTCTGTGTTTTAGAGCCCGCCCCCTATGTCTTTATCATTAGGGGAGGAATGTGTGTGTGTATATAAATCACACACGCTCATGTCTCAGCTATTTCACTAAACACACACCTTTATGATACTAGACAGGTATGTACGAGGTCACACCCACAGCCGTAAAGATAATGTAGTAGAACCCATGACCATTTATAATGACAACACAACAAAGAAAAGGTAGCCGTGTAATGACTCATTTAAACATTTAAATTCATAAAAAACTGAATAATTCATTATATACTTAATGATGAAAAGTCCACGACAGGAGAATAATCAAAACATTGTGCACCAACACAAATACAATCACAAACAACAAACTTCTTTTTTTAATTTTTATCTTACATTTTTCTTGGTTAGCTTTTAGAAAATTGAGGTTGAGCTATACCGACAGACTCTTTTTGGTGATCGATATTAAAATATATAGTATTCAATTAAAAACTGTCTTTACACAATGAATTATTTTACACACACATGAATTCATTTCATTGTAAACAAAAATGAGTGTTCGGTTGATGAATAAGAGTCACCGTCGAAATACCCAATGAAACGCGAGAAACCCGACAGAACGCCCACCCATCTTTGTAATTGACGGTTCTTTTGGCCAATCAAAGCGGTCATTTGAGGATACTGAGCCAATCGGTGAGCTGGGTGGGCTGGGCTGAGGGAAAATCGAAGGAGTTGGCAAAATCAAAAATGGCGCCCAGCTCGAAATCTGAAAAGGATGACAAACAAAAACAACAGAAGAGACCCAAAGATCACATCATCAGACTCCTGACGCGCGGACGGGTAGGGAGAGATGAGGAACATGTGTCATATAATCGCTTTCGTTGCGTAAAGCGTGTCTTACTGTAGGCGTAATGTAGATAATGACCTGTTTGTTAGCATGTTTAGCTAGAACCTTCTAAAGCGCCTCTAATGTCTCCTATCATTCATTACAGTATAAACATTTAATTTTAATATGTCAGCTGGTTATAGTTGTTTATGATATGTGTTGTCTTGTTTAATCCATGACTGACATTATTTATGATCAGTGGGAGAATATGAGCTAGACGGTTTATTGTTGGGTTGGGGGATAAAATATATCATTAGCCAACGAAAGTCTATGAAATGTGCGTGCGTGAGTGAGAGAGCTTTTATTTATATTCTTTAGTTCTTCAAAAAGTCAAAGTTGTATTAATCGGAGATCCCTGAATGTAATGAACAAATGTTTTACAGCACTTTTAAAAACCCAATGGCATTACTGTTGCTGCTGTATTTATTAAACCAGTGGTGAAAGATTAGTATTAAAATGTGTCTCAGAGATGGCAGTGTTGTGGTATGACGTCGGCTGAGTGAGAGTGAATGAGAAGCGTGTTCACTCATTCATATCACGTCTGGATGCGTTTATGGCAACTGTCTGCCTGTAGTTTATGTGAATTAAAGCTGTGCTCCGCTCTAAAATATTGTTTGAAATTACTCTTTGTGGGGCAATTTCTTTATCTCCCATAATCACAGATGAGTGCCGAAGTCACAGAAATTCATTCAGTCCAGTGAAAACTCTGTCTGTCATTGACAAACTAGCTTTGAATGTGTAACTGCGCTGTATTAAATCTCTCTCTCTCTCTCTCTCTCCCCGTCAGCTGAATGGGCAGCTCTCTCAACGCCTTTTTCGGAAACTCCCCCCACGTGTCTGTGTTCCCCTGAAGACCATTGTCAGTGAGGAGTTCCTCAGAGCCGGGTGAGAAGATCTGGAACGTCATTGGCTCATGTTGAAAGATTATGGGTCTCTGATCTGATCTCTCTGCTCCCCTGCTCTCTCTGCTCCTCTGCTGTTGCAGGCACATCTTCCTGGGCTTCACCAAGTGTGGCCGTTATGTGCTGTCCTACACCAGTGACTGTGGAGAAGATGATGATTTCTCCTTCTACACCTATCACTTGTACTGGTGGGAGTTTAACCTGCACAGCCGTCTCAAACAGGTAAAAGGTGTTAAACAGAGTTAAAGGTGATAAATAACTTTCTCCATGTTCCTCCATATTGTTAACAAGTGACAAATGATTTTGGTTGTAAAATAAGGAATTCCAGGTGGCCATGAATGCTGCATTTTACAGTGACACTGCTAGTTTCATCCACACCACCAGGTGTCAGTATAATGTCAAAGACAACTGCCATATCATTTACATTTAAGCATTTGGCAGACGCTTTTATCCAAAGCGACTTACATTGCATTTTTACAACACATTGTTTTTTTTTTTGAGTATGTGCAATCCCTGGGATCGAACCCATGACCTTGGCGTTGTTAACACCATGCTCTAACCACTGAGCTACAGGAAAGCTTTATATCAGCCAGCACAACACTGTCTCTGTCTGTCTCCCTGCAGGTGCACCATGTGCGTTTGTTTGCGGGTGAAGATATCTACAGTGATCTTTATTTAACTGTGTGCGAGTGGCACAATGATCATTCCAAGCTGGTCGTCTTTGGCTTCAAGTAAGATTGTATCCTCCTCTACACTGCAGTTATTACATCACCAGACATCTAAACACACTTTTGCTCTGTGTGTGTGTGTGCGTGTGTGTGTGTCAGCACACGAAGCTCCAGTTCAGCACTGATGAACATGATGATGAGTGATGAGAACAACAGGGACATTTACATCACCATCACCTCCATGCCTCCAGAGAAACCCTGCAAAGAGTGCTGCCCCACCTCCTCCATATCCACCATACGCACAGGTACACACACACACCCTGTGTGATCATCACACACACACACACACACACACATTTGGTGTAATCATCACACACATACAAATTTTGTGTGATCCTCACACCTTTATTAAACAGGTAAAGCATAACTCATCCATGTCTGTCTCATGTCAATCGAAACCTCTTTGACTTTAGCTCTTCAGTGACACCAATAAAAAACATTACAAAGAATATCTACAATGCTCTTGTCCACACAGTGATGGTAGATGATGAGCAGCACCAGATGTATCTGTACTCTGTGTGTGTGTGTAGGTGGAGAATGTCTGCAGCACGGGTACATTCTGAATGCACGCTATCAGGTGGTTTACCCGTTCCCCACCTTCCAGCCCGCCCTCCAGCTGAAGAAAGATCAGGTGATTCTGTTGAACACCAGCTACTCTCTGGTGGCCTGTGCCATCTCGCTCTGCTCAGGTACACGCACAGTGTTTGTCTGTCAGTGTGAATGTGTGCTGTAGTCTGCTGGTCACACACACACACACAGTGTTTGTCTGTCAGTGTGAATGTGTGCTGTAGTCGTTTGTCTGTCTGTGTGAATGTGTGCTGTAGTCTGCTGGTCACACACACACACACACACACAGTGTTTGTCTGTCTGTGTGAATGTGTGCTGTAGTCTGCTGGTCACACACACACACACACACACACACACACACACACAGTGTTTGTCTGTCTGTGTGAATGTGTGCTGTAGTCTGCTGGTCACACACACACACACACACACACACACACACAGTGTTTGTCTGTCTGTGTGAATGTGTGCTGTAGTCTGCTGGTCATACACACACACACAGTGTTTGTCTGTCTGTGTGAATGTGTGCTGTAGTCTGCTGGTCACACATACACACACACACAGTGTTTGTCTGTCTGTGTGAATGTGTGCTGTAGTCTGCTGGTCACACACACACACACACAGATCTTAATACTGTATGCAGCATCAGTGATTCCTTAAAATAAGTAAACAAACCGGTTTCTAAAATCATTTGCTCTGTAGTCTTTTAGTTTATTTTTAAATATATTTTGCAGTAAATGCTGAACCTTGAGTGAAATATATTTGTATAAATATATTTGTTTCCTAAGATACCAAGTTTTATTAGTTACTTAGTGTACTGGTACTTACAACCTAAATAAGGTCATTCTTTTTGTCTCAGATACATACTGCAAGAGTTAATTTACAATTTAATCTGATAATCCCCACACCCAAAACTCTCTCTCTCTCTCTCTCTCTCCCCCTCCCTTTCTCTCTCTCTCTCTCTCTCTTTCTCTCTATCTGTAGGAGATCAACAGCAGGATATTCAGAATAATCAGATCCTATACAGAAAGAGAGAACCTTCATCATCTTCACCACCTGCTGGACCTACATCACCATCTTCATCTTCATCAGCCTCGTCTCAGGGGTCACCTGACCCCAGACACTTTAAGCCTCATTTCACTCCACTCTCTCCCGGCCAATCACAGGCTGCCGTGCGGGCCAGAGAGTTTGCTGCTGACATTTTCCGCCGAGCTCAAGCTGGATCAAAAGCGACAGATCATGACAGATGTAAAGCCAGAGAGAGAGCAGATACAGACGCCATCCACTCCCCCGGAGAGGAAGACGGAGCGAGAGTGAGGCACGAACAAGATTCCGAGCTCCCCAGACCCTCGTCTTCCTCCTCAGGACCTTCGTCTTCCTCCTCAGGACGATGCAGGAGTTCAGCTCCATCCACAGAGCCAGAGGACACAACGTCCTGTAACACAGTCATGTCTCCTGCCTCCACTTCCTCTGTCTCCTCACTGTCTCCACACACTCATGAGCCTTCATCATCGTCCTCCTCCTCAGAACCTGCGTATGTCAACTACACCACCCTCAGATACAGACTGCAGCAGCCCACAGCGCCAGAGCAGCCCAACGGTACCACAGATCCCAGTAAACTCTGTATTGAAAATGTTTCCATCATTTACTCCCCCTCTCACAAATCTGATATTTAGAAGTATGTTGGTGCAACAGCAGAACACAATCACTTTCATTGTATGGACACAAAACCACGGAGACAGTTCTCAAATATCTGTAAAATAATTGTGTTTCATAGAAGAATGAAGTGGTACAGGTTTGGAATGACGTGAGGGTAAATGATGAAACGTTTGCTTTGCCCCGTCACATGTTTCTTCTGTGGTTTTTGTTCAGGAGAAGAGGAGGATAAAGTCCAGCTTCCCTTCACTGTGACGGATCTGAAGGGACGGAACCTTCAGCTGGTGACGGGGCAGTACAGCGGCGAGGTGTGTGTGATGTCTTACACACATCAGCTCTGTCAGTCACAGAAGGACTGTTGTTGATGATCTGTCTGTGTGTGTGTGTGTGTGTCAGTGTGTGTGTGTCGAGCAGCTGACGCTGGATTTTGAATATTTGATTAACGAGGTCATCAGGAATGATGCTGATTGGGGGGGTCAGTTCTGCTCCTTCAGTGATTATGATGTCGTCATCCTGGAGGTGCGTGAAGCGTCTGTTGTGTGTTTTATGATGATGTCTGTGTTCTGCAGTGTTGTGTGTGTGTGTGTGTGTTTGTCATTTAATGATGAAATGAGATTGTGGAAAGAAACATTTGATGTGGCATTTCATTTGCATGTGTTGTATGTTTCTATGGCAACAGGTTTGCCCCGAGACAAATATAGTGGTGATAAACATTGGCTTACTGTTGCTGGCCTTCTCCAACTGTGAAGATGAACACTGCAGGTACACACACATACACACACACACACACAGATTCATGTGTTCATCTCTATCATTCACACTGCAGGTACACACACACACACACACACAGATTCATGTGTTCATCTCTATCATTCACACTGCAGGTACACACACACACACACATTCATGTGTTCATCTCTATCATTCACACTGCAGGTACACACACACACACACACACACACATTCATGTGTTCAACATGGTGAATTGAGCTGCTTTACAACATCTAAAGTTTCTGTTCACATCAAAAGTGAAATGTTGCCAAAAATCACACATTTTTCTACACAAGACATTATTGGCAGTGTTTATCGTTATACAGAAATCAGTGGCGCACATCTTTTATTTTTTTGGTGAGCTGTTGTTTCATAAAGACTTGATAAACATTTCTTCTGTCTTTCTCTCTAGACCAAAGTCATTTCACTCCAGTCTGCAGGTGAGCTGGGATTTAAACACTGGTGCGTGTCACACTGTTGGTGTGGGTGACCTGACAGAAGTCAAAGGTCAAACCAGGTAATGACCCCCAGCTACATGCAGTGTCCACTCGCCTCTCAGCGCAGGAGTGTAACTATTCTGTGTGTTTCTCAGTGGAAGCGTGTGGAGCTCCTACAGGAAGTCGTGTGTGAATACAGTCATGAGATGGCTGGTTCCAGAGAGCAGCTCGCGCTACATCAACCGCATGACCAATGAGGCTCTGCACAAAGGTGTGTAGTACACACACTCACCTGAAGACCTCATCATCTCTAAGCCCACCCACACAAACAGCCTGTTGAGGACATTTCAATTAGGACATGATTTCATACTGTACTGTACTGTAATGTACTGTACTATATATTTAATTAATTTAGATGTAGTTCTGTAGTACTGTTTACAATTTTAGCTTTTCACAATTAAATATATGTAGAATACATGGAATTTTTGCCAATTATTCAAAATATGTACAATAATGTTACTGTAATAATATGGTCTGTTTCATATTGTAAGTTTTTAATTGGATATTTGTATGTGTCACTATATGGTCACACAGTGAGTGATGAAATTGACATATTCATATATAAGTAGTGTCAGAAAATGACTGATTTCCCAGCTTGCACAGGTTCAGTGTGCGCCGCATCATGATCAGAACCGTGTGTGTGTGTGTGTTGATCTGGTGTTGATCTGCTCTGTGCAGGTTCTTCTCTGCAGGTGTTGGCTGATAATGACAGAGGAACATGGATTGTTCTCTGAGAGAACAGCAGCACACACCAACTGCTCCATCAACACTGCTCTGCTGTGGGACCAGGAAGAGATCAACAAACACTCTCATAGATTTATAACAGTCGCAACACACCTGCTCAGTGTGGCTGTATTCACCCAGCATCACCTGAGGGAATGTTGACAGATCCAGGGCTATTGTGGGGTCACAGGACATGTTATTGTTAAAAACTGGATTTTTACTGGCTTTAATATACCAAACATTCTTATTCCCTGTAAAGTCTGTTTAATTTGAGAACTTGGCTTTTGTTTTAATGTTAGCATAAAGAAAGTTTTAGTTCATGTTGTGTTTCTGTCATGATCATTTGATCATTTCTAAGTGAAGTGTTCTGGGGCTGAAAATGATTTCCTGACGTCAGCAGACAGAGAGACTTGCTTCAGGCTGGTCTGTGGTGGTTTAGGTTTGCTTTACAGTTGGTTTAGAATTTGTACAGGAAGACATCAGCTTTTAAAAAGAATACCGGTCATGGCCTCACAGCTGGACTGGACATTAGTTTGTACTCAATGTTGTTTTACTTTATTTTTGATAAAATTAAATCTTTTTTTGAACATTGTGCTGTTTTCATGGCTTAATTTCATTCCATAAAAGTGAATAAACTGAATGTCTAAGACTGATGCCAGAAACACAAACGGCTGTTTAGACTCCGAATCTGTGCCTACAGTAATGAAACAGCACTGGAACACATTGCAACACATTCCTCGTTCCTTGTGTCTTTATTAAATATTTAGCTTAATTTGATTATGCATTAAATTACCAGTAACAGTATAGTACTGTCAGCTCGTTTAAAGCATGTTACTGTGTGTTCTGTTACCCTGCTACTAAACTACAGAGAGATCTACACATTGATTCTCAGTGTGCTGCTTTTTAAAGGGACACTGAACTTTCAGTACGTGGCACAGAAATACAAACATCCATTTTTGCTACAGTGTGACTTCAAATAAGGCCATTATGGTTTCAACAGTACAAAATCATAAAACTATATTCATAAGTTAGCATAATCATACACAATATTCCTATCAAATGCACACTCACAAGTGACATCATTTGCAGTAAACACAACACAATTCAGAAACACTGATATACTCTTTAAACAGTTTAAAGCTGTGCTGTACGCATTCATAATTATCACTAGCATATTTTTTGCAGTAAAATGATAAACTTGCATGTCTGTTTTATTAAACAGCTATAGAATCATTTTAACAATCAAATTCTACCAACAGAACTCCACAACACCAGTGAGGTGTATCTCAGGAAATCTCATCATTACCGTAACGCCAAAAAATAGATTTATGCTGTAAAGTTAAACATCATAGAAGTATCTGTTATAATGCCTTTGATTTATGCCTAATCCTAAAAATCATTGTATTACAGTCATTTAGTCTTTTAAAACAAATATGACAAATATTTTTGTGAAATTTACCCAGTTGCTTATTGGCTGTCAACTTTGCCATAATTAGATACAGAACCTCTGTGTGCTAATGTTTGTGTCCGCTGTGTTAATCAGTGTGTGTGCAGGTTTAGAAATGCATAATATGCGCTCGGCTGCATTTATTTGTGTTCATGTTTCACACACACGTGAAATGACTCATGGCAGATGCCCGAGTGAGATGAATGACAAGCTGAACACAGTGTTGTTCGTTCACAGCAGGGAATGCACTGATTGGCTAGAGTGACTTCAGATAATGAAAGCATTCTCATGATTGTTTTTGATGTTTATTTATGTTTATGAATCTCTGGATGTAATAATGTTTAGAAGGCACACATGATTCATTTACATCACACAATCTCTCAAATCACAAAACTTCACAATTACAGAGTTGGTCAAAGCACATCAGTTGTGTGTCATTTTCATCACAATTATTACATTTATTTATATATATATATAAATTCTCCAAGTGCCAGTTTTGTCCGAAGGCATGGAAGGATGTTGGCATTACTGCTGTGAAAGGCAAAAACTCTTTCTACTGACTAATGGGGCATGACAACACTCATGAATATTGATGAGCAACAGGGCTACGTCTGTATGATTGGCTTCAGCAAACGATGGTTTTTATCAGAAGAGAATGATCATTTCTGGGCCACGGGTTCCTTCAGGAATTTTGAATGGGTTTTTAGAACAGTGAATTATTATATGTTATGATGTACAACATAAATGACATCATACCTGAAACATACATTTTGAAAGTGCTGTCTGCTTTAAAAGGGGAGTGATCACCATAAGGACCACAATGGTTGTCCAACAATGTGTTGTTCAGCAAACAACATTTGTACTCCAAAAATCGAAACATCTAAAAACCCACGAGAAATTTGAAGGAACCCACAGCGGACACACAGCTAACGTCATCACTGAACCTCTCCACACATTCCTCATGAGGAACTGCTATGTGGAGCATCATGCTCTCACAGATCTGATAAACGAGTGTGTGAAGTGTCTTCAGTGAGAACGAGGGGAGCAGGCAGACGTCAGAACACGCAACAAACATGGCACAAATGTGAAAGAAAATATGAGTACACTGAAGGCATCTGACCGTTACAGTTATCAGTGAAGGCTTCATCCAAACACACATCAGGCTGGAGGTCTGTCCTCAGAAACCTGAAGTCATCACTGATCTCTGGGGTTCCAGGAAATTCTATCCCCCAACACTTCAACAAGAACTGAAATGCAGCTGTGATGAAGAACTGAGAGATGACCAGCAGATGATGATACTTTGAAGAACCATGAGCACAAATAAATCAAAGACACTCCAGTGTGTGTGTGTGTATATGTGTATATGTGTGTGTTAGTTTTGTGTGCTGTTGCCGAACAGGTCTGCTCTGGCGAGTTTTGCGGGTGGTTCTAGAGATTCTTCCCCCATCACAACAGAGTGAGCAGGAACAGATAACTCCTGATCTTCATCAGTCTCATCATCCTCTTCCTCATCTTCCTCATCTGCACATCACAAACACCAGTTTAAGTGAACAATGATGAATGATACCTGGACAAAAACATCCTCTACTGCTCACAATGAACTGTGTGTGTGAGTAAAGCACCTTTATCAGGATCCATTGACCTCTGACCTCTGTTCAGATTGGCAAACTGAAACAACAAACACACTGAGGGTCAGTAGAGTTGATTTACCTGTGATGTAGATGACTGTGTGTGTGTGTGTGTGTGTGTGTATGTGTACCTCTCCCATGACAGCGATGGGCGTCTCTCCTTTGGCCTGAGCGACTCTGTGCTCGATCAGGTAATACATGTACTCATCATACAGCAGCCTGATCAGGTGAAACGAACCAAAACTGGCTGCACTGCGCAGGGTCAGATCTCTGATCACCATAGAGCTATAGAGAAACACACACAGTCAGAGAGCTACAGAGAAACACACACAGTCAGAGAGCTACAGAGAAACACACACACACACAGTGAGAGAGCTACAGAGAAACACACACACACAGTCAGAGAGCTACAGAGAAACACACAGTCACCTGTAGAAGCTCCATTTGAGCAGGAAGAGTTTAGCTGCTTTAGGAAAGCTGGGGCTGTCGGTGTAGGGCTTCAGGACCTGTGAGACCACCTCATCCAGCCATGCAGCCCACTGCTCCAGAGAGTTCTGCTGCTGCAGTGTCATTTTAAAGTCCTGCTCCAGCCGCTGGACCACACCATCTTCACAGCCACACACCCACGACGCCTGCTCCTGAACACACACACACACACACACATACACACACACATACACACGGGCTTGAGGAACGGAAGGAGGAGCAGGGGCTGACAGGAAGTGGGCGGAGCTCACTGTGGTACCTGGACGTTGGTGAAGTCGACGCGGTTGAGGTCGCTGAGCATCTGTGTGATCTGGGCCGTGTTCTGCAGGACGGCGCGGGCTGCCTGGGCCAGATGGTTGAGAGACGTGTAGCGGCGAAGCGTCTGAGCGAACGCTCCCGCACACACCACCTGAACACACAGCCGCTGTTACCACGACAACAAAAACAGAGATTACAATAACTATTTGAATAGTTCTGTGTTGATCAGACCTTGGTGCGGACCATCTCCTCTGGGATGTTGATCATGGCATTGGTGAGCCAGTTCTCCAGACTCTTGGCAAAGTTACGGATGGCTTGAGTTAAGGCACCTTCAGGAGAGAGTTCACA
>JAZGTI010006799.1:0-22757 GCA_036877585.1 Botia kubotai | reverse complement strand
CTTTATCTCACAGAAACCTTTATCTCACAGAACCTTTATCTCCTGTCTGTCTGTAAGACTGAATAAACTCCAGTGCAGTTCTTCTCAGCTGTATGTCTGTGGTTCCACACAAGCCTTGTGTCTGTGTCATTCAGGGGTCCGTTTCTGGTGGCGATGGGGCAGTCATGGCACCCGGAAGAGTTTACATGTGCACACTGCAGCGTGTCTCTGAGTGAGCTGGGGTTTGTTGAGGAGCAGAGCTCTGTGTACTGCCAGCACTGTTTTGAACAGTTCTTCGCGCCCACCTGCGCACGCTGCCAGTACAAGATCCTGGGGGTCAGTGCGAGTTAGTTCATAAACATGACACATTCTCCAAAAGTTCTCTTTAAGTTATCAAAAATATTTTTGCAGTAACCTTTTTAAAGTAATATATCAAAAATGTTATTCTTAAGTTGTAAGTGAAATGTTTTAAAAACGGTACAGATTTTAAAACCTGAATAAGGTTCTTATAACCAAGCAATAACATTAATACAATGTTTAAACAACTGTATGTTTTAAACATTCATAGAATATTGTATATGTGAATATGTCCTTTAGGATTGTCAGGACATTTGTCTGTTATTTTCTTTGGGTTTGTGTGTGTATGTGTAAAGGTGATGATGTCATGTGTCAGTGATGATGTCACAATTAACAGGAAGTGATTAATGCCCTGAAGCAGACCTGGCATGTATACTGTTTCCTGTGTGCGTCCTGCCAGCAGCCAATAAGAAACGACACTTTTCACCTAGAGGAAGGAGAACCGTACTGTGAGAAAGGTACACACACACACACACACGCACACACACACACACACAAAATATTTGTGTTTATACTGAACAATGTTTTCAATCCTCTGACCCTCAAACAAACTGTCCTGCATTCAGTTTTCAGCAGATAACATTGTTCTGACTGAGGACACATACAGTGTGTTTGTGATTGTTTGTTCTGGTGTGTTTAGATTATTACAGTCTGTTTGGGACAGAATGTCGTGGTTGTAATTTCCCAATAGAAGCAGGAGACAAGTTCTTAGAAGCTCTGGGCTTTACCTGGCATGACACCTGCTTTGTGTGTTCAGTAAGTGTGTGTCCTGGTATTTACTCGGTTATGGGAACCAAATGTCTCACAAGTATGGTAATACCAGTAGATTTTGACCCTGTGGGGACATTCTTTAGATCCACATGAAAAAACAAGTGTATAAATGATACAGAATGATCTATTTGACGTGTTTTTAAATATAAAACAGCAGAATGTGTTCTGTGAGGGTTAGATTTAGGGGTACAGTTAGTGTAGGGGGATAGAATATACAGTTTGTACAGTATAAAAACCATTATGTCTATGGGATGTCCCAAAGTAGCATGACCAGTGTGTGTGTGTGTGTGTTGAGGTGTGTTTGTGTGTGTGTGTGTGTGTGTTGAGGTGTGTTTGTGTGTGTGTGTGTGTGTGTGTTGAAGTGTGTTTGTGAATGTGTGTGTGTGTGTGTTGAGGTGTGTTTGTGTGTGTGTGTGTGTGTGTGTTGAAGTGTGTTTGTGAATGTGTGTGTGTGTGTTGAAGTGTGTTTGTGAATGTGTGTGTGTGTGTGTGTTTGTGTGTGTGCGTTTATTTATTATTGTGTGATTGATGTTTGTTGTCTTGTGTCTTCAGGTGTGCAGTGTCAGTCTGGAGGGCCAAACGTTCTTCTCCAAAAAACACAAACCCCTGTGCAAGAAACACGCTCACACCCTTCAAATATAAAGACCCATTAAACACACTTTTATAAAAGATAACTTACACAGTCAGAATTAAGGGGGGTGGGGTGTAATGTTTGGAGAGCTCTGTATTTGCGATATGAGATGACCAAAACTGATGAAAAACCTGAAATGTGGGGAAAACATTTAAATGGAAGTTTGATGGTTTTAATGGGAATGTTTCTAGAATTTTAAAAACATTTTTAACGGTTTTGTTATATGTTCTTACAACCTAAAACTGTTAGCTGGGAAGGTGCTTGTTGTTTGTATGAGAGAGCTAACAGCACTTTTAAAGCTGTTTCTGTTGTTTACTGCTAGCTGTAGGTTATTTATGAAATAATGACTATATCATGTGAAATGCTTGTTCTTGTTATTATGCTTTTACTTTTTTGATCATTTTACTTTTTAATGATAATGAAATGTTGGATATTTTTGTTTGATGAAAAGCTCTTTAAGGGGCGTGATTTATTAAAAATTAAACAATAATTATTTGCCATCCATCTGATTGTCTGATGTTTGAATAGTCAGTGTCTGATGAAGAGTCTATCTATCTCTCTGAAGGTGTTGTCTGTTATCTGGAGATGTGGTGGTCCATTGAGCTGTTTGGAGGTTTGGACAGGTTTGTCGTGATTTTGTCAGACGGTCTTTTCGAAAAGGTTCTTTGTGCGCCATCGCTAATTTTAGCTCCGGAATATTTTACCCGACTGCCAAACGGGGTCGTCGTCAGCCCGTCCACCGTGAAGTCTTTCCCCTGTGATTCAGAAAGGACTAAGGTGTGTCTGTGTGTGTGTATTGCTAAGTACATTAGCAGGTTTGCTCATGTTTATCCTCTGGAGTGTTAATAGACTCACCTAATTTTGGGAAGTGTGTATTTATTGCTTAAAGGCAGGTAGGTGATACATTGATATACTGACACAGAGATCACGTGTCGCACACGCTTCAGTTGATCTTCTGTTCTCTGTGCTCCACTCGGCTCTTGTGGTCTGTATTTTCTTCATGTGTTTAGTGGATGTTGGTTTCATGACCGTTTTCTTTGTCTGCAGTTTTGCTCATTTGAAATAACACACAAATATCACTTCATTAAACTTCTGATGATAGTCTGTGAAGTGTGAAGTGCTTGTACAGTGATGCACGTGTCTGTCATGTGATTGCAGCTTTTCTTTGAAATCTGTGAAATCTTAATTAGAGTGACGAGCCGGCTGGCAGCTGCAGCCCTCAGTGTGTGTGTATCTGTGTGTACATGTTTTTCTACCACATGTCCCTGAGGATGGGAAAAGTCACACACACCTTCATTGTGGGGACAAGCCAGCGGTCCCCATGAAACTGATTATGAAACATACATGATGCTTTTTTTTTATGTAAAGAAACAGAAAGGTTTCTGTGAGAGTTGGGTTTGTACAGTTTAAATTATCATTATATCTATGAAAAGTCCCCATAAGGCATAGAAACAAGTGTGTGTGTTTGTCATGCTGATTGTTTGGTTCACCCATGTTAAACCCTTCTGACACACACACACACACGTCTAACATTACTGCAAGTACGTTTTTGGATAACATTTAAAGAACATTAGCCAATGTTCTGAGAACATTCCCTGTTAGCGTTGGTGTTATTCGAACAGGTGAAGGTCTTTTCTTACACCTCCACATTTGTACAATAAACACCTCACCTTATGACACACACACAACAGTGATAACACACTCACCTTTCCAAACAGCATCAAAACACTCACCAAAAGCTGACAAACACTTAACAAAGTCACACAACCCCTCTGTCAGCTGTGAAAACAGCTGGAGGTTTCAGAGCGAGACGTAGAAGCAACATTAGCTCGCAGGTGATGCGTCAGGCTGTTGAATTGGATGTGGAATGTGTGTTTGCTCATGTGATACACTGATTTTAAAATTTGGTCAGTACATATAAATACACAGTTGTTCTGTTCCAGTCTGCCTACCTAGACCGGCATTTCTAATCCTGAGGCCTCAGCACACTTCCAAGGGTGATTTAAAATGATTAAACTAGCATTAAAATAAGCTAAAACAACTGAACAGCAAGATATTTCTTAGTGTTTGGTTATTTTTAAAAATACCTCTTTCTAATGATGAAAAGCTCTGGAATATTTTAAGCAGAAAAGTGTGTGAGGGCCTTTAAATATGGTTGTGAACAATGAGGGCCCTCGAAGACAAAGAAGTTTTAAAGAAAACAAAGGTATTTATCAGGAAATGTGGTCTGTATGTGACAGAGTATATGATGAAAGTTGTACAAGCAGCATTGCATGCAGACAATGAGGATTTGATTGAGTACTGGAAAGCATAGATGAAAAAGAGTTATGTGCTCCGGTATGTGTGCTGTGTGCAGGAGCATGCTAGACCTGTGCACTGAAGCTTTCTGCTTTGCTATCTGAGGAGCTTCTGTTCTGGTCCTGCTTCACTTAAGCAAAGTTTGAAAAAGGTTAAAGGTCAACCTTATACAAATTGGAGGAAGGGTCGAAGGTCAAAGCTTAAAGTTGACCTCCATCACACTTCGTTGTGTGTGTGTGTTTGCTTATCCAGAGAACCAGGGAAAGTTGTGTTGATTTAGTGTTTGGATTGTTGCAAACACTTGTTTTATTATTCCCAACAAAAAAATACCATGGTAACCACTGCCAAAAATATCACAGTACTCATGGATATTGTTACTACTGTTTATAACGTTTACATTATAATAAAAGAAATTAACATCTCTGAGGTAACTGAACACCATTCACTGTAACATGAGCACTACAGACGACACTGTAAAATGCATAATGCCATACTCTTTTACTAAGTAGTATGAACAACATAGTGTACACTGCAGAGACTGCAATAAACTATATGCAGTTATTTTTCAAACAGCTAGTGTGTTTGGTAGAAAAGAAAGAGGGCAGGACTACAAAACAGAGGGGTGGAGCCTCATGAAAGGGGCGGGGTTTGGCCACACTAGAGACTACTGTATGATTGTGAAAAATCTCCTCCACTCTCTCTCTCTCTCTCTCTCTCTCTCTCGCTCACTGGGCAGTCGGTGTGAAGCTGTTTTTGAGGCTGGTGTGGGGTGTAGGGACACACACACAGAGCTGAGGAGTGTGTGTGGAGCAGACAGATGGGGGTTTTATTCACTGCCTGAAGATGAACATCTGCAGGATCTGCATGTGTCTGCTGCTGTCTGGACTGGTGGGAGCTGTAGAGCAGATCTTGTCCTCTGGAGGTGAGTGTCCTGCAGCTGAACACTGACTGGCTGTACGGACGTTCTCCTGGAATATAAGCTGTCACCTCTGAATATATCCAGCTAATCATTTTAGGTTGTAAGAATGTCTCCGTAATGTTAAAGTAAAGTAACAAAAATAATAGAAACTTTTTATTTTAGGAGCATTCAAAATGTCCTGTTTTTAGACACTATATTAACATTATTAATTGGTTATAAGAATGTTATTTAAATGTTTTTAATTCTGTAACATTTTAAAACATTCTACTAGCTAATTAAGAATAAAAGTTTTGGTATTTGATATATAATATTAGAGTAAACATTTTACTAACGTTACTGCAAGAACAGTTTTAGTAACTTTGAGAGAACTTCTAGAGAACATTAGACGATGTTCTGGGAATGTTCCCTGTTATACACTGCAGTAGTTTGCAGTATGTCATCTGTGCTGTGTGTCAGTGTGGAGACAGGTTTAGATGTTTAGATAACACACAAATGGCCTGTGCTGTTTTCTTCTGTCAGTTTGTCACTGTGTTTACTTTAGTTTCTTTTCCTAGAGGAACATTTTTAGCTCTGTCATAGTTCAGCAGACGAGTCCTCAAAAAAGTCATGTTTCTTCTAAAAATCAATGGAGGAGAAATAAGACACAAATGAAACAGTTCTTGACATGCGGTGAGATCTGTAAAATGATTTGTTATTTATAAGAAGTCTGAGTCATTATTGAGATCTCCTCTAAAACTCTAACAGAGTTAAAAAGAAAAGAAGTTTTTTTAATGTGGTGTTGTGTATGCTGAGTGTTATCATCTGACTTTAAAACACACTCAGTGCGTGTGTGTGTGTGTGTGTGTGTAGTATGGATGCAGTGTGTGTGTGTAGTATGGATGCAGTGTGTTTGTGTGCGTGTGTTTGTGTGTGTGTGTGCGTGTGTGTGTGCGTGTGTGTGGGTGTGTGTGTGTGTGTAGTATGGATGCAGTGTGTTTGTGTGTATGTGTGTGTGTGTGTGTGTGTAGTATGGATGCAGTGTGTTTGTGAATGTTGTTGGATGTGGTAAGTCTCTCGGTTCTCTCACTCTTGTTTTACACACAATAATTTATGTTATCCAGTAATGGTGGTGATTGGCCCATCCTAGCCAGCGATGAGAAAAGTAACAACCTCCTTTCCTCTTTCATTCTATACATGTTTTGTCTCCATTGGCTCACTGGTGCCTTTAAAACATTAATTTTTCCAAAGCTGCTTTTGAAACATCATGGATTGTGATAGGGTTGCATGCAAACATCATCACTGTCCTCAGGTCTTTCCTCAGTGTCACTACTGACTAAAGCATCTTTCCTCCTCATCATCTAAATAAACTTGAGACTGAAGTTTGCTTCCTGCTTTCACTGTTTATTTGAATGTGGTGTGTTTATTTGACGTGATGTGTGTGTTTGTTCTGTGTGAGGACATGCTGGAATGTTCAGGGTCAGGTGATCAAGTTTCAAGATGACCTTATAAATCATGATGCAGCATAAACAAAACCACACACACACACACACACACACACACACACACACACTGTAAGCCATCTATGGGGTCATTTCTCATGTTCACACAGTGTGTGTTGATATGGTGTGTGTGAGTGTATATATGAAGGTATTGGAAGTACTTTAAACAGTGTTTATCATCTGTGTGTGTCACATGACGGCCCAGCTCACAGTTTTAGGTTGTAAGAACATTTCCTCTAAATTTCCATCAAGTTTTAATTTCCACAAGAACGTTAAAAATGTTATTTTGAAAGTTCTAGGAACATCCAAACGTCCAGTATTTTAGATTGTATTAACAGTAATGCTTGGTGATAATACAAAGAATGTTATTCAAACATTTTTACGTTCCATTAACAGCTTAAGAATAACATTATTGTTTATATGATATAATGTTTAAAAAAATTTATTTTAATGTTATTACAAGAACATTTTTGATACCTTTAAGAGAACCTTTAAAGAACATTAGCCAACATTTTGAGAACATTCCCTGTTAGCTGAGAGAAGTATCTCATCACCCTACAGCAAGCTTATCTCATTTTCTCTGCAGGAAATGTGATATCACACTTTTGCTAGTTGTTTAATTAGTTCACATAAATGTAAAGGTTATCACAGCAGCTAATTAGCATCTGTTGCCATGGAAACTGCTTCGGTTCATCTTTACTGAGAGTCAGGATCGCTTGGAACGCTGTTTCATTACGGATATGAGTGAAATACTCTTTATTTACATAACAGAACTCATGCTGAGCCACACAAACAGACCTCTGAAAGCAGGAGCGCATGTCCAGAGTTCAGCTGTGTTTGCAGGTGTATGTGTGTGTCTGCAATACAACTTAGCATTAATGTTAATGCAACGTCTAAACAACTGTCAGTTTTGAACATTCCTAGAACTTTCTAAATAACATTTTTGTTACTTAATGGAAACTTCTTACAAACTGAAGTTGTTAGCTGGAATGATATTGACTGCTGCATAAGACTGTGTGGTTTGCATGTGTGTATATGTCTCAGAAAGGCCTCGGGCCCCTGCTGTCTCTCACAGAGCCAGTAAATCAGTGTTTCTACACTTTAAAGTCTCTTTATTATGTGTGTGTTTGACTTCTATTAAACACACACACACTCAGACTGGCCTTCAGTCTTTATCCAGACGGTTGTGTCATGCTGGAGTGTAATATAAACACAGTGCAGTCGTGAGTTTAGACTAGTAATGAGTTTACTATGAGAGAAAAAGACTGTTCTTGGCTTTAATACATTTAATATCAATTATACAGTACAATACAGTACCAGTTTTTAAGATGGCATCTTATTAAACAAGTAAATAAATGGATGTGAATTAATTATTTTAAAACTGGGTGGTGATTTAAAATACATGAAGCATCTATGTAGGAAAGCAGTTGATTGTGAAGTGTAGCCAAATGCTGTAATGAACCAATCAGAAACAACTATTCAGAAAACTGCGGAATATGCCTCTTTATTTTGTCATGATGTGAGAATTTTAAATGGTTAAATGTTTATAACAGAATTATTCTGACTAAAGGTGGTTTGACCAGGTTCTCTACGCACCTTTGCGGTCGTGTAAATATGTGTGTGTGTGTGTGTGTGTGTTTGTGGGCGGGGGGTGGGGTGGTGTTTAGCTGTGTGGGGAAAGGAAACACACACCAGCTTTTCAATGTGCTTTTACTCACCAAACTGTAATTATTAGTTAGTTATATGTTAGTTATATAGTTATATACTATTAGTATTAGTTTTTTTTTATATATTTTGTTTGTCTCATAGGACTGCTAAAGTTAACCCAATAATAATTACTGCTTATTTTATTTTATAAATGAATACATTCATTTCTCTTCATATACTTCAAAAATAAAAGACTGTTTTTTTAATCTATAAAGTGTCTCGCAGCAGTTTTTTCTGCTGTATATTTGAAGATAAAAGAGCAAGAATGAAATCATATCTGTAGTCATATTTCCCCAGGTGCTGTTATTTCATTGTCATAATTAAAAACTGTGTTTTGATCCGGAGAGTCTAAAATTATTGTGTTTGGTTTCATTATTTTGAGTTGGATGTTGTGAAAATGTTGTGAATATAGATGAATTTAAATACTATACACATGTATAAACATATGTGCACGTACATAGACGGATATTTAAATGCTTTTCTACACATATACTGTTATATTACCATCATCAGTCATGTCACTGTACTGCTGTGTTAGTCACTGACAACTTTCCTCAAATTTAAGCCGTTAACGTTCTGGACAAAATACTGCTGAGGAATTCTGGGAAGCTGGAGAAAGGACATGAGACAGGAAGTGATGCATCAGCTCAGCCTGAGCACTTCCTGTTGTGTTACTGCTACCATCACTGTCCAGAGGACTCCATCAATAACACATGCAGGTACTGGAACACATGAACACACACACACACACACACACACACACGTTTAACAGTGTGTTGTGTTCAGGACAGATGGTTACTGCTTCACTATGGTGGAGGAAGAGGGTGACATCTCTGTGCTGACGTTCGGCTGTCTCGGTCGGCTCGGATCTGAGTTTCAGTGTAGAGTGAGTCTGAACTGCTGTCATTTCAAAATAAGCCAGCAGATTCATTTCCCAAACATTACAGACAGTTCACCTAACAATGACAATTCTGCCTTCATTTCCTCACACTCATGTCATTCCAAAACTCTGTCATTTATTCACTCTCATTTTGATTTAAATGAGTACAATAGAAGTAATCCATACAACATGTGCAATATGTAACCAAATTAATAATAGCAATACAAACATTAATTATCATTTATAAACATACCCAAGATTCTGGTACAATTTGTGATGCTTTGAACATCCAACGTCTGTTTGGACCTGGTTGGACACTGTGTTAGTTTCAGTGTGTTAAACATCTGTTACTAAGATTGCCTGTGATATACTGATGTGTGTGTGTGTGTGTGTGTGTGTTCAGGACACAGGAAACACTAAGCAGAGACGATCACTGGAATGCTGCACAGATGAAGATTACTGTAACAGAGATCTGCACCCTACACTACCTCTACAAACTCCCAGTGAGTACACACACACACACACACTGGCATATGTGGTTTATGAAGACTCTCTATAGACTTTTATACTGTACAAACTGTATATACTATCCCCTCACCCCTAAACCCCAAATCACCATTTGATATGTTTTTATTTTTTTAAAAAGTCATCTTTTTAAGCGATATGGTTTATGAGGACACAGGAAGTGTCAGTAAGTCTAGTCAGTAATCTCTGATGATGATGTCAGATGTTCACACCCAAATCTTCATGACATATAAGTAATAATGTGTGTGTTGTGTGTGTGTGTGTGTGTGTGTGCAGGTCATGTGGATGGTGATATTCATCACATCGCTGTTCTCATCTCAGTGACCGTCTGTAGCTTCATCCTCACCTTCATCATCTTATTCTGTTACTTCAGGTTTGTTACTTATATCACATGAAGAGTAAAACAGTGTTGCTGGAGTTTCTCAGGCTGTGTGTGTGTTTCAGGTACAGGTGTCAGGAGTCCCCGCGCTACAGTCTGAGCCTCCATCAGGACCAGACGCTCATTCGTGCCGGAGAGTCTCTGCGGGATCTTATAGAGCAGTGTCAGAGCTCCGGATCAGGGTCTGGACTCCCCCTGCTGGTGAGAAGCACTCACTGCACACATCCTGTAGCACTGACTGTCTGCAGAGATCTCCATCAGTCCACAGAGCTGCAACCCTTATGAATCACACCTGACGCTGCTTGGCCCTGCTACCCTGTGAACATTTTCAGAACATTTGAGAACGTTCTCTAAAAGTTCTTTCAAAGTTATCAAAACGATCTTGCAGTAACGTCAGTAGAACATTCTTTAACGTTATATATCATTATATCAGAACGTTATTCTTAAGTTGTTAGTGAAACATTCTAAAAATGTTTAAATAGTGTTCTTGTTACCAAGCAAAAACTGGACATTTTGAACATTCCTAAAACTTTCAAAATAAAGTTTTTAATGTTTTTCTTACCTAATGAAAACATTATGGAAATATTTTATGAAAATGATGTTGGCTGGGTATGAATATACAGGTGCAGCGCACGATAGCGAAGCAGATCCACATGGTGACACAGGTTGGGAGGGGCCGGTATGGAGAGGTGTGGATGGGCAGATGGAGAGGAGAGAAAGTTGCGGTGAAAGTGTTTTTCAGCACAGAGGAGGCGAGCTGGTTCAGAGAGATGGAGATCTATCAGACTGTCCTCATGAGACACAAGAACATACTGGGTGAGACTCACACACACACTCAACTTTTGAAGAAAGGTGCTTCATGATGCCATAGAACCATTTCTGGCTGTATGGTTCCATGAAGAACCTGTTTCACAGAAGGTTCTTTATAGTGGAAAAAGGTTCTTTAGACCATAAGAAGGTAAAAAAGAAATGGTTCTTCTATGGCATCACTTTAAAGAACTTTCTTTTTAAGAGTGTGTTACATTCCCTGTTAACCACTCACAGAACACTGCAGGGCTTCATCATGTTGATACATGACTTGTAAATAGTGTCTCATTAAAAAAGCTACTCATTAAAACCACTGAGTTACTGTCACTCTGATGAAAAGTGTCAGTCTCCATTGTTAGTTAGTCGCTCCTTTAAGACTGGTGATGATGTCATTGTGTAATTAGCAGGAAATGAACCGTGTTCTACACATGATGTCATGATTAGCGATTCTGTAAAATTAATTAGCTGAGATCAAATTACGGTGCTTAAACTGACAGGGCTGTCAGAAAGCATTCTGACAGAATAAAGTACAACAACGTTGTCATAACGTTGGCTAATGTTCTCAGAAAGTTTTCTCAACGTTATCAAAAATATTTTGTTAGTTATGTTAGTAGAATGCTTTTTAACATTACATATATACAGTATATATATACAGTATATATATATATATATATATAGAGATAGATAGATAGATAGATAGATAGATAGATAGATAGATTGTTATTGGAATGGTTTAAAATATTACAGAATTTAAAAGTTTAAAACAAACTTTTTTGTTACTTAATGGAAATGTTAGAGGAACGTTCTTAGAACCTAAAGCTGTTGTAACCTCGTGTGTTTTGTTCTCCAGGATTCATAGCAGCAGACATTAAGGGTACGGGCTCATGGACTCAGCTTTACCTCATCACTGACTACCATGAGAACGGATCGCTGTACGACTATCTGAAGTGCACGACTCTGGACAGTAGGTCCATGCTGAGACTGGCGTATTCAGCCGTGTCAGGTCTCTGCCATCTTCACACAGAGATCTTCGGCACTCAGGGCAAACCGGCCATCGCCCACAGAGACCTGAAGAGCAAAAACATTCTGGTGAAGAGGAACGGAGCGTGCTGCATCGCTGACCTCGGCCTCGCTGTCAAATTCATCAGGTGAGAGGACTGATGTGTTCAGCTGTAAATATCACATTCACACACGGAACTCCTGGACAATTCATTTACCTTTAACATGTCTAAAGCATCTTGTGTTTCTGCGCTGCCCAGTGTGAGTGTCAGCTTGATCAACCTGGCACCAGTTCAGAGGAAAACAATCAAATCAATTTTGCAGTTTTGATTTTTTTAAATTAATTTATACAATCCCATTTCATGTCACTAAGTTGTACATTAATGACATCATTTTCATAATTATTTTATCTTAGCCGCGACAAAAATTGAGATTTATTTCATTTCACTCTGCTTTAGCAATGTTTATCATTTTTTGGGCAAAATACTGCATCTGTCATTTCATTTTTAACACAGTTATAAATAATACATTTTGTAGTTTTATGACTTGTTTTTAATTACTTGGGAATGTGTGTCTTCATACATTGATTTTGATTTTGTCACTGTAATAGAAATGTTTATTTTTGTTACAGATAAATACTGCACAAATGTTATTTTTATGCAAAAAAATTAAATCTGCAATCTGTAACTTTTTGGGTTAGAATTGAACAAAAATCAGTTACTGAGCAAATGAATGACAGATCAGCACAGTTTCTCCCTTCTTTACTTGCTCAGGTCACAACAGTAAGTTTATAATCATAATTTATAATTTGAGCTGTTGGGGCTGATTTTCTGGGAAATGTCAGTCTGGCTTTATGTGACTTACATTAAGTAACCTGCAGTTTTATGTTTTAGACAGAGATGGCGACAGAGAGGCAAAAAGTTACAGATAGCAACTTTAAACAAGTTAGACATCAGACACATGAACAAGGTAGATCACTAATGAAGGCATTTCCACAGTATTAACACAGTGTTGATGTGTGACAGTGACATCAATGAAGTGGATCTCCCGCTGAACACTCGTGTGGGCACCAAACGCTTCATGGCCCCTGAAGTTCTGGATGAGACTTTGAACAGGAGCCATTTTCAGTCCTACATCATGGCCGACATCTACAGCTTTGGCCTCATACTGTGGGAGATCACCAGGAGATGTGTGTCTGGAGGTATCATCCTTCTCTTCTCTTCTTCATCACAAAGAAACAGTGTATCCGATGTTGCTCTTTCTTATCTCAGGATACATAATGGAGCTCAGAGTAAGTTCTGTTTCATTGAGGATAAGCTTTGGATCAGATATTCCTTCTAAAATACCTTCAAGTACATGACAGAGCGTGTTCAACACGATCTGCTTTCACTGATTCACAACAGTAAATTTATAATAACGATTTATCATTTGAGCTGTCAACAGAGAAATGCAGTTTGACTTAAACATACATAATGAAACATACGTAGTTACCTGCAATATTATGTTTTAAACAGAGATGGCAACAGAGAGACAAGTTACGAATTTCAGCTGTAAATAAATACAAATGAGTCATTTGCTGACATACAGTGAGAATGCATGAAGATTGTATTGTAGCAATTGATTATAAGCTCTAAATAATAGTTTTAGATCAACTGAATAATGCATGACTCCAGAATACTGTGTAAAACAGTTTGAGACATTGTTGAGACACGTGAGACTGTAACAGTGGAATTCTGTCTGCAGTGAAATGTATTCATCAAATGATCTTTTATAATCTGTTCCCTCTCACTTTTGTGGACTGTTACCTTTCCTCACTCGTGCCTCATGTTCACTGGATTTATATGAAGTGTGCCCATTGTCATAAAGAAAATCATATGAGCAGATGATATGCTGTGTGTATTTTACGTTTGCTTATTTGTTGGCGAGAGATTTCTGAGAGCGTGAGACTCTTGGCAACACTGGAAAGTCTCCATTTGCTCTCCATTGAATCTCATTTTTGTGTAATAGAAACACATGAATTCTGAGTGAGATATCAGTGAGTTTGAATTGATTTGTGCTGAATTCTGCAGGTATTGTGAAAGAGTATCAGCTGCCGTATCAAAATCATGTTCCCAACGATCCGTCTTATGAAGACATGAGAGAGGTCGTGTGCATCAAGAGAATCCGGCCCTCATTTCCAAACCGCTGGAGCAGTGACGAGGTGAAATACAGTGTTTACACTGAGAAACTACACAAACACACACTCTCACTATCATTGTTTATTTTCACTTTTTTTTCAGACTTTTGATGTAAATGTCATTCAATTTAACCATTTTCTTCTAATTGAAATGGGATTTAATTTTAGTTGTTAATGTGCAGAAGACTAAACTTCAAATGTAAATTTATCTGATAAATATATTGTGTCAGGTTTACAAGAATTCTTTCTACATGTGTTTGTAATACTTTACAGTAAGTTCCCATTTGTTTTCAATAGTTAACAACTTTAGTTAACATGAACAATGAACACATACAGCATTTGTCAGTGTTTGTTATAAGTCTAACTAGTTGTTATGTGTCATTTCAGTGTTTGAAACAGATGGGAAAACTCATGACGGAATGTTGGGCACATAATCCCCCGTCTCGTCTTACCGCACTGCGCATTAAAAAAACTCTGGCCAAGATGTCAGAGTCCCAGGATATCAAAGTCTGAGCACAGACCGACAGCAGCTCGCAACATCTCAACGTCCTGCAGCGGGTTCGAACAGCAGGCACGAGAGCCCCAGACTGACTCGCTGGTGACCACCCTGAAGATCTTCAGCTGTGCTAAGCATTTGTCACACGTGACATGAATTGTCAGTGAGCGTGCCCCCTACGGTCAACACTGGTCAGTAAAACACAGGATCTAATGAAGCGAGTTGTTTCAGACACGTATGGGGTCCATCACGAACATGCTGGTCTGTAGCTCATCACTAAAGAGGAAGAAACTGGCATCTTCATTTGACGGCTGCTCAGCTAAACCTCAGTGTCAGTTAATCCAACACAAAGTTGTCAAGTGTAAAGTTTTGAAGCTGTGATTTTTCTCCACTTCTGGTGGGCTGTGACTAAAAATGAGGGTGAAGCCGCAGAGTGCACTTGAATAAAGTTTAACATGACACTTCAATATTTACTCAAATGTTGTATTTGCCAAAGTTTGTAAAGTTCATGTCATTGTTTCTAAATTTGCAAGAACCATAAACTTCCAGGATTGGCTACAAATTCTGAACACACCTGTACATTTTATTTTCAGATATATGTCAGTCATTTTTTGTCAACATTCAGTATTTATTTAAATGGATCAATTAACTACATGGAAAACAAGTTATAATACATGCATTGAATCGAATGAATATTCAAAAACAACAAATAAGCAAAATGTAACCTATTATTATCCCTAAAATATGCTTTTGGTGTTTGTAGACTTTGTAGGACATACGTTTAAAAACAAATCATTGCTCACACAATTTTTACACACTAGCATAGAGGAATAAACAACCAAATGAATGCAAGACCACTCTCAGTGTTGATTAAAAATATACTTTATTAAAAAACTTTAGATACATTTTGTACAGAAACTGTCTGCAAACGTCTCTGTATGTCACTGTTCTTAAATGAAACTTTATTCAGTGTTTAAATTCTCTATACACGCCAACAATCTACATAATCACTGTCTTAAACAGAAGCAAAGGTTGCATAGTTGATACAGCATTGACACCAGACAGAAACAGTCGACACACTGCTGCTCTTCAGATGATATAAGGGGTTTCTGTTGTTGTTTTGCTCATTAATGTGGCTTTTATTTTTCACACACATCCTCCTTCAGAGACCCGAGGATCGCATGGAAACGGCAGTTTGTTGAAGACGTAGCGTTCATGGGTGTTGGAGACCTCAGGCAGTGATTTTTTTCCGACAGATCCGCAGATAATGAGCTCTGCGTCGCATCACTGAGCACAAACACACCAGCCCTCACATTTACAGAGATGAGTGTTTGTACAGAACTCATGCTGTGGTACTTCATTCCAGAAACACATCATAAATAACAAATAATAATAAGTCTCCAGTTGCACAGGCCATCATTAACTGTAAATGGAAACATGTAGCTGCTCAGTGTGTTTCTTAAGCTTAAAGCTGCAATCTGTAACGTCGTTTGATTAAAACAAACAAAAATCTGTTACTGAGCAAGTACATGACAGATCTGACAGATCATCTTAAAACCATCTCATTATCTTACCCTGATTCACAACAGTACATTTATAATAATAATCTATAATTTGAGCTGTCTGGTCGTTTCCCTGGAAATGTCAAGTTTGTCTCCATTTGTCTTTAACATACGAAATGAAAAGTATGTAAAGTAAGACAGTCAATCATTAGAGAACAGCATACTGACTGTTCATAGAAATATTAAAGACATGCAACACTAACCCATAAAAAGTCTGAAATGAAAGTGAGTTTTTGTTCTACTAAATGCAGAGAAGAAGAAGTTGTAGAGAAGAAATTTTTGTCAGTCGTTTCGTTTCTATTGGTTAGCTCGAATATGAGTTCCAAACTCTTTACCCGTGGTAACCATAGTTTTCATCAAACTATCAGTTATTGTTACTAGAGTAAAAGTATGAAGTTCTTAGACTTTTTTAAAAATCACGTGCCCTCATAATCTTTAACCAAACTCTGAAAATGTATTTTCTCTCTGGAATGGCAGGCCTGGATGATGTCAGTCTGATGGCTTGGGCGGAGCCAGAGCTGTTAACCACTCCCCTACAACTGTTAGTCTACTGTGAGCTTTGAAATACCTACTTTTCTTTTGCAACTTTCATTTTACATGGATTTTAAAAGAAATCCAAAACAATATTTTACACTGTTAACAAACTGTACAAGTGATTTTACTATGGTGAAAACTCTTGGTACCATAGTGAATTTTATTAAGTAACACCTTTACTGCTCTTCTGTCAAATGACATACAGTAGAGCAAAACATTTCAGCACAACAGAAACACCTTCATGCAGAGAACGTGTGAACGCTTGATAAGATCAAACATTCTGTTCTACAGAAACATGTTCTACAAAACATTCCACCAGAAACATCAATACAGTGTTCAATGCTCTGCGTTCCAGATAAACCTCGATTTCCTACATTATTCTGAATTCCTGGCAAGCGCTTATATGCACTTTTGTACAACAAAGATACGTGAATAATTCAGTTGAACAAATACTTGCATTACAAAAATTATACAGTTGAAACTGAAAGTTAATCAGATTTTAAAGGCCACTTTAAGGTGCTCTGTCGACACGCTAAATACTGTATTTTCTCTCAAAATATTATTTTACATGAGATTTACTGTTTCTGCAACCACTAGATGGCACCACGAAATGCCATTAAAACGACCACACAGAAGACAGGAAGAATGGAGGACAATTGTGTTGTTTTTGCACAAACACACACACACAGTGAGAACACAGCAGTCTCTACATGTGCAAACTGAGAAGATCTGAGGGGTTAATAGAGGAATATGGGTGAGAAAGAGAATTTTGGTTGTTCGGTACAAGCATCTTGTACATCTTACCCTGTCCCTGGTTCACCTTTGACCCGAGCGAGGTCTTCAGCCCTGTGTTCATCCACATGCGTGAACAGCCGTGTCACACATTTCCATGGAAACTGAATAAGTTGCTTGGAAAGGTATTCTTTATTGAGCTCAATTATTCTCCGCTCGCTGTTCCTGCCTGGACGTCAGCAGCGCAACACTAGCTCCATCTTAAGGGTCAGTGCTCCTTCGCCACAGAAGCTATGGTGTTGTCATGGCGACCCATCTCCTCCAGAACCGTGGCGAGCTGGCTCAGGTTGCCGTGGGGAAAGTGCTGGGCTTCCCACAAGTCCAAAATGACGCCTGTGGGGCTGCTCTTACTCGCAAAATAGTTTAGATACCTGCAGAACAAGTGAGATTACCCAGTGAATTAAGTTTGAGTTTATTTATTTATATAGCGCTTTTTTTAACAATTTGGGTCATACAGTATCATCCAGTCCTACAGACCTAGTCCTATTTATCACAGCTCAAACATCAAATACAAGCCAAGTGTAGTGTATGTGGTAATGTTCTGTAGAACCTCTCCAAGCTCCGGAGGAGCATAAAAACATCTTTTTAGAGATGAGTTACCGAACAAACTCTGGGGAGTCTATGAGAACGTCGAGAGTCTGTGTGTTTTCCCAGATCCTCCTTCCTTTATTTCCTCACTTTCTGTCCCCTGTGAACTCCAGATCTATAGTCAGGTGCTGTCAACTTCTTCTTCATGCATGTTTGTCCTGTGAGGTGAACAGCATGATCTCTAAACTCACACTCGTTTGAAACGAGATCTTTCTTTCTTTTAAAGAGCTACAGTAATACCCCAACAAGATGTCAAACCACCTTCATTTCTTTAGTCTTTTCCTCGAATTATGTGAAAAGTTGCCATTAGAGGCCCTTGAAAATCTCTCGTTCTTTGCACACAAAAAATAAAAGAACAACAGAATACTTCTCGTTCCTTCCCCTGCTGTTTTCAGCAGTATTCTTCAGAGTCCCCTGTGAGGTCATTTCAGTGCAAATAGCTTCTGTTCTGTCATTGGGCTGTTAGCAACGGTTAACACTCGGGAAGCTCTGATGTTGAGACATTCTGGCTGGCATGACAGCTAATAATTAGCAGTGTTTTGCTAAGCATGACTGTAACTTTAACCAAAGACCCTTTCGGGAAGTCTCTGCACTCTGCGGCTGTCTTTGCATCACCTCTGAGAAGCTATTTCAGTCACACAAGTCCTATTTAGTTGATGAGGGAAGACAGATTTCTCTAAAATCTCTGGCTAAAGTCACAATAGAACAATACATTTCAAACCCACTATTAAACCTGATATTAACTGTACCATAAATTCTGTCTCTTCAGCTCAAATTGTGCAATAAAAATGAGTTTTTGCACAAAGGCTGTCAAATACCTCACAACACTGTACAGAGCCCCTCCCCCAGAGAATCATTAGTATTTAGTGATTGATTATTGGCTCTTTCTACTAGTAGGTGGGACTTCCTTGGCTACAGTGGCCACATTGACTGCACTTTCCCCCATTCACAGTAACAGAATTGAGGCATTTAAATTTAAAGTGTGCGTGTCACCTGTCTAGGTTGAGTTTCTGTGCCAGTATTCTCCAGTCGTTGCCTCGTGTATGTGGGGCGTCCAGACTGCCGCACAGTTTGGTTCTGATGCTGACCGGGATTCTGAACGCACTCGGACCTGTCAGCACCGTGATATTGCTGCCTGGATCCATCAGAGATGTGTTGATACACTGTACATCCTGCAGTACACACACACAAACACACACAGTGAACTCCTGCGAAGAAATGATCTATGAGTTGTATAGCAGGGTTACACACAGCCAGATTTCTGCCTCATTTGTAACTAGTAAAATTGATTATTGTAATGCTCTACTTAGTGCTCCCCAGAAAAACAATAAATCATCTACAGCTCGTTCTGAACGCAGCAGCAGGATTTTAACTAAAACAAAGATAGCACATCTCATCCCTGCTTTATGAGACATCTGCTGGTTAATTGGGCCATTTTAAAGCAGTCTTTTATCAGACACAATGATTAATAATGCACAGATTACAGTGGACAGATTAACAATAACAAGGTGTTTTTTAAAGGGATAGTTCCCCAAAAATACCTTTTCTCTCATAAATGTATTGCTTTGCTTTAAAAGACATCGGACACTGGATTACTTTAATGATAGATGGATGCGCTTTTTGTAAATTCAAATCTCGGGCACCATTCACTGTCATTAAATGACAGATGGGAAGAGCCATTATATAATTTAATACAACTGATTATGTTTGGCTGAAAGAAGACATATATAAATTAATATATATTTAATTAGAAAAGTTTATTTTTTTATTATTTATTTATTATTATTATATAATTATGTTTTGGATGAACTATCCCTTTAAGGCAACATTGTTTTCCTGACATCTGTTTAGGAGAGCCTTCACATTGATAGCACCTCTGTAATGTCTAAACAGTGCTGTCCAGCTAGATAGCTCAGCAGAGTTTGGAACGGAGCCCACCTCTCTGTTAACCTCTGTTTCCATGTCTTTGTGTCTCAGGAAGAGCTGGTGTTTCTTTCATCTAACGGATGTGTTTTCACACTCACTGTCTTACATCATAAAGCTGGTACATTCTTTCTCTGTGAGATCATCTGCTTTAATCAATGTCTCTAATGAAGAGCACAGATTCATTAACGTTACAGATGGACGCACCTTGCGTCTCTCTGAACTACAGAGCTCTTGTCCGACTGATGTTAACCCTCTTCAGGGACTAGGAACATTCTTAGAATGTTTGCAACTGTTCTGTAAAAGTTCTAGTTCAGAGTTATCAAAATGTTCTTGCAGTAACGTTAGTAGAACATTTATAATATTATATATCACATATCGAAAACATTATTTTTAAGTCGTTAGTGGAATGTTTTAAAAATGTTACAGAACTAAGAACAATTTAAATAATAAATGTTATTAAATAAATGTTCTTAAAACCAAACAATAACAATAATACAACATCTAAAAACCTGAACATTCTTTGAACATTCAAAATACATTTTACATTTTTAAAAAAGTTTTTTATACCTGTATGAAAACATTAGGGAAACATTCTTACAGCCTCAAATTGTTAACTTGAAGGATCTTTTGGACAAAACAAATTTCGTTGTAAAATAACAATAAAAATAACAAAGAAATATCTTTCTATATATCTTGTGTGTGGACACGTATCCACACACACACCAGAAAGAGTCGTTTCAGAAGGTTTGTGAGATTATCTTCACATGTCTTTCTCACTGGTGGCTTTTCTCATGTGAGATTTCTATCTCAACAGCTATTTATCAACAGTGTTATTCAAATCACACATTTAAGCTTTTATAAACTCAGGGTGCACCTGTAACCCTCAGTGTAAACCTCAGTCTCCAGGCTAATTCAAATATCTATTGTCCATTTTTGTTATGGATTCTGCATCACTCACTCATGACAGCCGTATAAAACACTTTCTAACAGAATGAACACACCTGCAGTGTATATTCAACTCTAGCTTTCTAATTTCAGACATCATATAAGAACAAGTGAGTTGTGATTGGTCGATCAGATGGACTCTTCCTGTGTAAGTCGGCAGTTCTTAGAATAAGCCATTGTGGACCAGACGTTATGCCCAACGGTTACAAGAAAAGCTCTTTTCTATCATTTCTGCTTTTGTCTTATACATAAGCAAAAAGAGAGTATTCAAGAGTATAAAGAACACGTCTCGCTTTAATTACACTCCCTCCATCATGCATACTTGTACACAAATGAGATTTCTGCTGGAATTTTAATGAATTCAAAATGCCAGCCGATATCGTTTCCAAGAAGCCAAATATATTTCCAGCTGAGAAGAGCTTTCATTCAGTGAGAACATTTATAAATACCATTAAAGCAGCGAAGCTCGGCAGGGTGACAACAGGTGATTCAAGACAAGTGTGTGTGACTCAGATCGAGATTTCTTCTACATTTGAAGAGCAGAAAGACTTTCAGATGAAGCAACACTACGTAATAACAAGATGAACATGTTCCTTGACAGAGGAACACTGTTTCATTATGATCCATTACAAAAGACTGACTGAATTCCAAGAGAGAAGAAGCAAACAAACACACAATCACTTATAATTACAAAAATATAAAGATTTGTAAATCTTTTAATAGCTATTTTTAACAAATATTTTTTATTCTAAAAATAATGTTTTTACATCTAACTAAAAGTGAATCATTTCAGGCAATAATTTTGTGTGTTTTGTATTAATATGGTCAGCTGTGAGCATTATACAACACTCATGTTTACTGGGGTTTAAAACTAGTTCTGTGTGTTGAGATCATTTATTACCTGTGAGAAGCTTTGAGTCATCGCAGTCTTTACAGATCTGTGTTTGTTCTCTCTCTGAGCAAATATCAACCAGCTGAAACACTGCCGTCATTATGAGCAGAACATGAGAGGGTGTGTTACCTCAGTCAGGGTGGTGTAGAGCTGGAAGATCTGACCATCTCCTTCCACCTGCCTGACACACAGTTTACAGCTAAACTCACACACACTCATGCTCTGACACTCCAGAGTAAACGAGCAGTGCAGCCTCCGCACAGAACCGCTCCACACCTGAGAGAAAGACAGCTCCTGACCAGAGAGAAAGAGAGAGACAGACAGAGGGAGAGTGAGACAGACAGAAAGACAGACAGGGAGACAGACAGATAGAAAAAGAATGGTGAAATTGTGAGTGTGCAGGGCTGTGGATTATGGGGCGGGGGATATGAAGTCAAAAACGTTGAGATGCACTGATCAAATGAAATCCTCATACCTGGTATTTGGTGAGCAGTTTGCTCCTCCACTGTGTGTGTATGTCATGCAGTGAGAGTCTGAGCTTGTGTTCACTGGCACTGAAGTTGGAAGTCTTTGGTTCATCCAGCAGCTTTCCACCAATCTGTTTCTCAGTGTGTAATACCTCCTGTACACACACACACACACACACACACACACACTTTATCCTTCTGGAACTATTGAGGATGCAGCCAGAAGTGTACAGAGCATTGTAGATTTTAAACTTTAATAGAAAACAGAAGGTTTGTAAAAATAACTCTGACGTACTTTAAGTGCATCCTGTGTGTCGTTGAGACAGTACACCCTGATGTAATAATCCAAACCTGCTGTAACTACAGGCCCAAAGACCGCCAACTTAATTCGTTTAGCTGCTGACGGGCAGACGGGCTGACCAATAAGACAGTAGGATCCTAGAGTTTGGGTCAGGATGTGACACGCCTCCTCCTCCAGCTGTACATAGCAGGACGTGGTGAAGTTCTCCTCTCCAA
This sequence comes from Botia kubotai, assembly GCA_036877585.1. Taxonomy (NCBI): domain Eukaryota; kingdom Metazoa; phylum Chordata; class Actinopteri; order Cypriniformes; family Botiidae; genus Botia; species Botia kubotai. Next base: position 133 of record JAZGTI010006799.1, on the reverse strand, counting down.
CCACCACCATATCCTGGAGACAGTGAGTGAGAGTGAGAGTGAGAGTGAGAGTGAGTGAGTGAGTGAGTGAGAGTGAGTGAGTGAGTGAGTGAGAGTGAGTGAGTGAGTGAGTGAGAGTGAGTGAGTGAGTGAG
>JAZGTI010006798.1:0-22764 GCA_036877585.1 Botia kubotai | reverse complement strand
CCAGTTGTCACGGGTGAAGAATCACACGACACGATAAGCTGTGAAAAAAGATCCCCGGAGGGCGTGTTTAATTGTACAAACGTGGGTGGTGCGTGCGTGTGTGGCAGCCGGTGCGGCTGGTGAGGCTGGTGCGCGGCAGCCGGCGCGGCTGGTGAGGCTGGTGACGCCGGTGAGGCTGGTGCTTTGTGTCTTGTGGATCCCGGTGCCGTGAGAGTGGGTGCCCGTTGCGCTCGCGCTGTGAGGTGCGGTCACTCGCTGCTCTCTGTGCGTGCGGGGAAAAAGAAAAACACATTAGTGGTGGCACTACCTGCTTTTGCATAACTCTCGCGAGGGCGAGAGCTGGCGGCCTTATACGGCCGCGTGGTGATGCGGTCCAGCTGTGTCCAAAGCGTCGGTGATGAGCTGGTGCAGGTGCGGTGCCTCGTTGCCAGGGCGACGCTGATCAGCCCGGAGAGACTCGTCACAATATTTTTTCCTGTGTATTTTTGTATAATACACTGGGGTTTGGCACTTATTTGTTGTGTTGTGGCTATTTATTGTACCTACATCCATTCAAACACAACAGTTAAAGACGTAACAGGACAATTTTATTTGTGTAGCCTGCTTTACTTAAGCCGAGCGTTACAACAGGCCTGGTGTTCTGAGATTGTAAAACCTTGCAAAGGTGGTAGGTGTTATTGAGCCCACAGCTCTGCAAATGTCTGCTAGAGGGGTGCCATGCACAACACCCAGGAGGAGGCTAACACTCCTAGTCGAGTGAGCCTTTACTTAGAGGGGACACAGCACGTCTTGGAAGTGGTACACCAAAGCGATGGCAGCCACTAACCAGTGGCCAACCTCTGTTCGAGCCTTTTACTAAGTGATGAGCCGAGATATCATCCACATACACCTTCAGTGTGGAAGGGGACAACCTCCACTCCAGTCCCTCCTGCAGAAAGGAAAGCACAGAGCTGATCGGGCAATGTGGGAGTCTTCTCCAATTGTCCATTATAGCAGGCGGATTCAACACTGTTCTTGACCCAACAAGAGATAGATCTAATAGTTCAATAAACACATCTGGCAATCTGCAGAAACCATAAAACAGTTCATGAGTGATTTTGGTCTCGGTAATGGTTGGTGATTACAGCACCCAAACATCAAAGAATATTCAAATAATTTTTCTCACCAGTCCAGCATTCATATTCACACATTGACTTTTTTCTCACTAGTAATAAAACAAAAAAAGATCCACCCAATAGTAATTAGTGACCATGCTCCAGGCACTTCTTAATGCCTCTCTTCTAAAAGATCCAGAATTTGTCAGTTATTTTTTAAATAGGAGTAGGCATGCTTTCTAAAGATGAATGACACCCCCGAATCATCCCATCTTTTCTGTGGGAAACAGGGAAAGCAGTGTTAGGAGGAAAAATTATATTATATTTCATTCACAATTAAAAGAAAGCAAAGAAACATGAAGCTAAACTGGAACAAAAAAAATCAAACAGAAGAAACACAAAACAAATGAAGAAATTATATATTTAAACTAAATACAATAATTAACAAACATACTTAATTCCTCATTCACAGGCAAAGAAAAAATAATTTTATCACAGTAATAAATCTGGTAAATATTTGACAAATCAAATCAAACAAAATAAAAAGAAACACTATCTCAGTTGTCACAGGTTCAGCAGGGAAGACCACCACAGGAAATCAGCCAAATCTTTCACATTTTTACAGGAAATTATACTCAGAAAAATGATATAAGTGCATTTCTCAATAGTATTAATCTACCACAACTCAGTAAATACCAAAGAAATAGACTGAAGTCACCCATAAGCCAACAGGAACTTTTAACAGCCCTATAACTCATGCTGAACAATAAAGCTCCAGGTCCGGATTGATTCCCTGCTGACTCCAGATGTCCAGGAAGGCCATCTCACAGACCATGAGCATCCAAACCATCCTGGGAAAGCCGCTGGGCCGAGGTCAGATATGATACTACTCCCTCACTGTCACCCTCAGTGTAGGCTGGCTTCATCAGGAACTCATCTGCTGGAGGGTTCCACCATGGATATTATACTGGGATGCCCATGATTTTGATTACATCAACCCTCAATAAACTAGAATACTGAAGAAATCTCTGATCCAGAAACCATCTTTTCAGTCTTCCTTGTTGCTAGTAGGCTAGTAGGTTTCTGTGGCAAAGAAGGACAGAGGATTGAGGCTTTGCATTGATTACTGTACCCTCAACTCACAAGTCAAAGTACAGATACCCCCTTCCTCTGGTCCCAGCAGCCCTGAAGCAACTAAATGGTACCCAGATATTTAGATTTGTTAGATTTGAGTGGTGCTTACAACCTGATATGCATCAGAAAAGGAGATGATGATGAAAAACTGCTTTTATCACTCCATCCAGGCACTACGAATACCAGGTCGTGCTATATGGTCTTGCCACGCCCCTTTCATGTTCCAAGGTTACATGATTGAAATCTTCCATGAGTATTTCCAACACTTTGTTATTGTCTGCATTGATGATATTCACATATATTACAAAGATCTGTCTGAACATTGTCTGAACCAGGCTGATGGTAGGAGAATGGACACCCCTCACTACCACCCGAGCAAAAGGTTTGGCTCTCCACCAGGGACATTGCCTCTGCCAGCCCTGTCGAAAGCTGAGTCCTCAGGTGGTACCCCCTGGATGAGGTGGTACTATCACAAAGCCAGACATGCCTCTTGCACCAGATGTCACAAATCCACCCACTTGTTCCCTCTCACCTGCCTCTCACTCCTGTTCATATTATTTACCTGTTGGATTGTTTACCTGTCTTCCTGTTTTCTCCATCGTCTGCTCCACTGGGGATTCTACTAGAGAGGAAACTGTGTTTACTCTAGAAGTTACTGTTCATTTATACTTCATTTATATTTATACTGTTTGCAATCAATATGAACCCTTTCACGCGTGAGTTCTAAATTTTCAGACAGACCCTTGGGCGTGAATTTTTTTTAATGCGACCATTATTTTCCCATTGTATTAAAATGTATAAAATGGAGTGAAATGGAGAGAAGGGGAGATTAAAAGTTCTGTGTGCTTGACGTTCCCCGCTCATTAGTAAATCATTCTTTTGATACATTCTGTGTTAAATCAGCACTCTATTATTATTATTATTATTATTCCCAGAATACGGATACTCTCGGGAGGATGTGTATTCCTAGGTCATTTTGACCCATTCTTTGATGAATACATTATTCCTGGAATAGGGAGAGGGCTCCATGCTCTCGAGAGAATGTGTGTCCCTGGGTCATTTTGACAATTATGTAATACTTTGCAACTGCAAGTTATCTCACCTTACCCCAACCTGTTTTGTAATGTAATATGAGGTGCACTGTTTGGGAGGGGGAGCGAATCTGGCCAACTCTGCTTCTCTCTCTCTCTCTCTCTCTCTCAGAAGGCTGTCTTTGCCGCACCCAGTTTAATGTATAAAAAATGGGTACACCTCAGCACTGGCAGGAGCTCAGCTGTGGGATAGAGCGCGCGTCGCCCGGCATATTCTCGGGGTAAAGTGTTGGTCTCCTGCCAGGACTGAAATGGGCTCCCCAGTCTAAAGGTGAAGGTAGGTGATGATGGCACTTCCGAGTGTATAAAGCTTTGCAATTTTATATTAATCACATTTATCCATTACAACTCTGAAACTTCACATTTATCTAATTTATTCATTACAACTTTGCAATTCTGTGTGATTGTGTTGCTATTTTATATTGAGTTCTTACATTTATTCATAAAACTATATTTTTATATTAAATTTTTACTTTTATCTATTAAAACTATATTTTACTGTTGCTCTGTGTGGACCTTCATTTGTTACCGTATCCCTCGAAGGAAAGTGCACATGCCTCTTATTCTGACACTTTTGGGTCAGACTTGATTAATCACAAATTAATCAAAACAACGTATTAATACACACATGAATCATGTTCCGGTTACCATGGAGACACATTAAGCTTGCCACGTGATGTTACACAGTGGCGCGCTGCAGCTTATATAAATATGTATATTTCATACAAAATATTTATAAAACTTTTAAATACAGAGTTAAATGAAAGATTCCGATCTTTCCAAATGATATTTTCCAATTGTTAAATATGTGCAAACTTTTATAATGATCATGTTATACGATGAGTAAGTTATCACAGGCACCGCAATTTGTCCAGGAGACAGACCTTGCTGGATATAAAACATGCTCATCCACTTCTTTTGAAAAACAAAAGTGTCTGACGAACTGAGAGAGAAACAGTGTAAAGTTTATAATTACCTACACAATCGATTGACAGGAATTAAACATAACCGCACATTGAAAGGTTATGATATATTACATACCTAATATATCATACATGTAAAGCTGCTTTGTAACAATGACATTTTGTAAAAAGCTGACTTGACTTGACTTGTTTTGCCTACATTATAAACTGTATATATTAGTATAAACTTCATATATTTTCCTATTACTTCTGTGATTGTGCAATGAAATATGAAATGTAAGAAATGTAAAATAACATAAGGTTTTGTTTGAAAGATGCTTTTGCCTTGGCGTTTCGTAAAAAGTATACGCTATATATAGAAGTAAGCGCTATGTAGAGGACGATGTATATGAAAAGCGCTATACAAAATTATAAAATTTTATTATATATGTTTAGTTCTGGTATTTGTGTTTCTATTTATCTGTATTTATCTGTGATCATGCAGCATAATTGGAAATGTAAGAAACAAATAAACATTACGAGACTGAAAACGCTAACAACTGTGGCACATAAAAAGCGCTGACAGCTCTCTCGTTTACCGCCAATTCCTGGTTTGAACAGTTTGAGTTTTGCAGGTGATCATGTGACCACTAAACGTTCTAATCACACCCGTGTGATCGTACAGAAATGGAAAGGGTTAATCTGTCAGATCTTAACTCCATTAATAACGATTACGCTATTTACTACCTTAATCTACCTTAATCTTAATCTCTGTAGTGTGACATAGACGCAATCATCAACATATTATACTGAAAATAGATAAGATCCCAAGAATTATATTGATTACTCTACAGAAACCAAAAACACAAGGCGTGAAAGCATCACATTTTTACCACTACTTTCTTGCTAATCAGCTTCAACATTCAATTAATCAGATAACACATGGTTAGATTTTGAAAAACCAATTTGTAAGGATAATAAAATTTGCCATTCTACAGTCAGGAAACACCGCCTTAAAATTCCAACAATAGCAGCAACTCTGACAGCTTTGTGTAAAATTCATCAAAACATAAACAATCCACTAGCACAATCTAAATGCACCCCCGTGTGTTAACTGTAAAATAACCCAGATTTTATAGTTTACTTAATTTACACAAATGGGCAGAAATTGGCACACAAATTTACTCATAGACTGCATCTCAATGAAAAACCTATCCATTTCTGTTCACAACAACACATTAGAATTACATCCCCCTGGTCATCTCCCATTTCCTCTTAACAGTCATAAATCAGCTGTTCTCTTTGTCTGAGAGCAAACCACAATGATGGTCTACATTTGTATTTACACTTCTATATGTTCTGGGAGGGAGGGACTAGTAAGAGGCAACAATACTAATTATTATTATTATTAGAGATAGTAGTAGTATAAATACCTTTTATGCATACATACATATACACACATACATAATAATTTAATATAACTGTTGTACATTAATAATGTTACTTATTAATATTATATTAGTAGTTAGTACAACTACTTCCACTATTTTTTGCCCTCTTTATTAGCCCTCTGTCTCTTCCTGCAACACTTTCTTTCATTCTTGATGAAATCAGTTTATTAGGGGTCAAGCCCTGAAGGGGAGTAGACCCCAATTGTTTTTGTTAGTTTTCTTATTATTAGTGGTCAAGCCCTGAAGGGGGCGACCAACTGTCCAAACTTTGACTTACGTTTGTACTCATAACTTTTGAACCATAAGGGCAAAAAAGTTCCTTTTTTCTCTGATTCCTTGGGTCATGCTGAATCGAATGCACTCTATTTCCGCCATTTAGATTTTTTTGAAAAACCTACCTTTCTAACTCCTCCTAGGGCGTTTGTTCGATTTGCACCAAATTTGATATGCATCATCTACAGACACCCATGACAAAAACGTATACGATTTTTGATTGGCCAATCCGTTCTCATACTGCGCTTCAACAAATTAGACGAAGAGCGCGCAATAATGAATATAAGGCTGTATCTTGGCAATGCATTGGTATATTGGCCCGAAACATGGTACGTGTCATCTCAGGCATGAACTGAGGGTGCATGCCCTGTTTCGCCACAGCGCAACCTACTAGCCCAGAAATATGAAAAAGCCTATTTTTCCTCATAACTTTTGAGTGCTTTGATCTGTAATTATGTGAGTGGTCTCTTTAGATTTTAGACTCTCTTTAGACTTTCTTGAGGCATGCCGAGTCAATTATTATCTTTTGTTCCATGGTGGGTCATTGTGGGCGACGCCCATTTTTCAATTTAGTCGTAAAACGCAGTATTTAACAAACGCAATTGCGTATCATTACGAAACTTTATATGGTTCATCATCACCATATTCTGAGGTTACCTGCAAAGCATGGGGCAAGTGGTCAAAATATACAGTGGTCAAAATATATAGTATGATTAATGAAAATGCTTATAGCAAGTAATTGCAATAACATATTGTCAGGAGTTTTACGATACCTCAAAATCAATGCTACTTCCTGTTGGTCATTTAACATTTTTTGTAATACCTACTTTTTTAAACTCCTCCTAGGGCGTTTGTCCGATTTGCACGACATTTGGTATGCATCATCCCAGCCAACATATGCATATGAGCTTGAAGCATGGGCCCTAAATGGGTTTGTCCGCGGGTTCCATGTGGACCCTGTATAAAGTAGCCCATATGAATCTCGCATAAAATCTGACTGGGGCTAATGTGGGGCCCAACTGGGCTACATGCATAAGACCCATATTGGTCCCACTTTATGAAGCCCATGTGGTATATACAAGGGCCCAGTATGGGTTTATCAGTGGGTACTGGACTGATCAACAGTCAGTAGTTAAAGTGATTTCAACAAAAAATGAAAATTGTCATCTCATCTGCATTTCACTCCAAACCCATAAGAAATTAATTTTCAGAACACAAACAAAGACATTTTTAATGAAATCTGTGAGATTTCAGTCCTTCTGTTGAAAGTCTATTCCCTCAAAATGCTGACACTTTAAAATGTTAATAAAAAGATTCTACAATATATCCATATGAATCAAGCAGACTAATTAAAGTCTTATAAAAAGACATGATTACTTTATCTGATATATAGATTTAATCATTACTGAATGCTGTAAACTGTCAGGATCCTGGCTTCCTGTCCAGTCTTAGAGATCGCATTTGCCAGGATCGCGTCTTAATGCACGGTCTCAGAACGGATTGATATTCAGCCATAATCACATCACCTCGCCTCCGAAAGCAGCATTTTACGTTTAGAAGCATGATCGGATACCTCAGAATTACTAGAATTCTGCTAATTATTTTAAAATGGCGCAGATATTACTCATCAGCAGCTAGCGTTTAAATTCAAATTTCCCTCAGGTGAAAAAATGGCAGCTACACAGGGCCACAAAACACATCAGGAAAGCATAAAATATCGATGTCAGAAAAAAAAACACCCTACACATTACTATCAACACAAATTACCTCTATTTTAATCCTAACAGACATTTAAGGTATTATAACCGTTTCGCGCTTCCCCAACCCCTCCACCAAAATGTTGTTAACATTAGTTTAGCGATTACGTTTTTTTAAACATCATTTAAACTGTCAAAACAATGTTCCCGATGCTTGAGATCACCGATAATAAAGACATGTTTAGAAAATATGCATTTTATTTGCTATTTACCTACTATTTTCGACTCCGCATCCACGACCTTCAACAGCTGATGTCTCGCAAGTCAGTCACTGTGTTTGGAAGAAACTGTATCCTTATGCCAAGGCGGGATTACCTCTACTCTGAATATTTAAAATCTTCACAGCTATAATTTTTAATGTCAGATTATTTTCAACAGAGTTTATGATATAATATTATGAGAATTTGTAAGCATTAAAAGCAGCAGGACTACTTTGTCAAGCGGAAGGTGTTGTCAGTGAGTGACAAGGTCTTATCAAACAGGTAGGTCGCACATGAAACCCATTTAAAAATCCTTCCTTTCCTATTTTCGCTTATTCCCAGCTAAATACATTTTGATAAATGCATAGGCAAGTGAAAACTGTAATGCTGAACATCCAAACAAAGAAACAAAATAAAAAGTCACAATGGAAAATAATGCATTTTTATTTAAAAAGTAGTTATTACAAATATTTGATATACTTTGTTTAAAAGTGACTATCAACCAAATTTTATTTCAAAAAGTTTAAAGGCAAAGAGATGTATTTTTGGTGTAAAATCATTTTGCCCACTTAGATCATATGAAGGTCCCATATTATCATACCTATATGTGACCCACATTGTGAAACCCACATGGGACCCACCTAAATTGGCCATTTTCAGCCCATGCCGCCTGGATATAACCCATATGGGGCCCAGATATACATATTCCTGACAAAAGGTATTAAAAGATTTTCGATCGGCCACTCCATTTTTGTACAGCGCTTCAACAAATTCGTCAATAAGCATGCAAAAATGCATATACGGCTGTTAACACTTTGGTATATTGACACAAAACTTTGTAGGTGTCATTGTCACAACATCCTGACCACATTAAAACAAAATTGGTGACCTACTGGCAAAAATGTGTAAATCACTTTATTGTGCTGTAATGTTTTATACCCATGTTTTCTTAACTGTTTTTCTCATCTTATTTTTTCTTAATCTCATTGCTCAAGCTTCAAATGCTTCCCGTAGTGTCGCTTATGGGCTTGACCCCGTCATTGCTGCTTGCAGCTATATTTAGAATTGAAACCATTAGTTTTCTTCTTAATCTTCTTTAAGTCTATGGCAGCCCATAGAACCATACATAGGAAAGTTATGAAATTTGGCACACTGATAGAGGACCTTGAACATTAACCACACCAATTTTGGAGTCCCTAAATCAATCCCTCTAGCACCACCAACTGTCCAAACTTTGACTTACGTCTGACATCATTTTCCGTCATCAAAATTCTGCCATTTTGATTTTTTTTTAAAAACCTACTTTTTCGAACTCGTCCTAGGGCGTTTGTCTCATCTAAAATCATCCTTGACAAAAAGTTATTAAAAAAACTTTTGATCGGTCAATCTGTTCACATATAGCGAAATAAATTTGTTAAATTTAGATAAACAAATTTGTTGAAGAACGCACAATATTGAATATAATATTGCTGTATCTTCGCAATGCTTTGGTATATTGACACGAAACTTGGTACATGTCATCACAGGCATGACCTGAGGATGCATGTACAGATATTATTGTTGTTGTATTGTTATTGATAATATTATAATTATTATCATTGTCAGTATTAATCCTATTCACTACTGCTATATTAGTAATTCCTTTCATGCTATACTTTTGCTTACATGTTTTCACTACACACATCTTTATATGCTTACACACACACACACTCACTCACAAATACATATACAGAGATTATTAAAATGGAATTATGTTGGCTGTTGGTATGTGTTTATTTGTCTGTCATGGCTCTTTTGTATTTTTTCTTCTCTCTGTATTTATCATATAGTGTGATTATTACCATTGCATTCAAATAACAGTTAGGTCACCAGGTTATAGTTGCAATGCAAACTTAAAAATCTCAAAACATTTTGTGAATATTAAGACGGATTTGCATTTGCACTATGTAAACTTTTTCAATAAAGAAAGAATGAAATTGGAGCGTTGTGTGACGTGGCACAATCTGGTTGCGTATAGAGATCAACAGTCAGTCACTGAGTTCAGTCATTTTAACAGGACATTTTGCAGTATGTGGGTGCTTGTTTTCACTGCTCTTTTCCCGTCTGTTATCTTACCATATGAAGTGAGCACGAATAAACTGGATGGTCTTGCAAAAGCTAGAGTGGAGGTGAGTATTTTATTGAGCTTTGACAATAAAATCTCTATGCGTATAATAATGCGCTTATGTTTATTATTCAGACATGCATCAAGCATTCGATTACAAAATCCCCATTTGTTCATGTTATATTGGCATTTTTTTAGAACCAACCTTTCTGTTAAGAATACATTTACGAGAGATGCAAATTGGGTAGATTGCTCATTTAGAAGTTCCATTTTTATTTCATGGTAAATCATGGTAACCGTGGTTTGGTAACAGCGAATACAGAAATAGCAAACGTGGAATTAAATATTTATGAAACGAGGTTTCGTCATGTGAGAAGTTATACTTAATGTACCTTAACACACGTAATTTACTTGCGCAACTAGTTATTTGTTTAATAGACAAAACTCTGACCTTTAACTGTCTGTTGAAAATGTGTAATCTAACATGATGCTTTTCAGAAAACAGCCTAATATGTCGGTTTTGTAGATATTGTTTGCGTTAGTGGGTGACAGTGTACTGAACATTGTATTGGCGAATGAATGTCAAAATAAAAGTCGAATGTCAACATATAGGTTGGGTTCAACCAGTTTGTGCACAACCTCAATCTTCAAAATTAAAGAAACATGTTTATATGAAAGAAGTCACAGATTTAGAAGTAGCCTTACACCTATGGACCTTATTGTATTTGTGAGTGTATTTTAATATTCTCTATTCCTGAACTTTAACCAGACCTGTGGTGGATGACAACTGAATAAGCTGAGGGAGGTAAGCTGTCATTGTGCTATTAATACCAACTAAAATAAACAATATAAAACATAATTTATGACTTATTACAAATAAATGTCATTTTTTTCTTACATCATAACAGGTCAAGGACTTCGTGACCCAGGACATTAATCTTTAGTATCCTTTAAAGTCTTTTAAAATCCCATGTTTCAGCAGTGTTTTTTCACACCTTCTATTTGATTTAAAAAAAGTGTATGCTTAAATGCATAAAGGTAGAAGGGTAGAGGGGGAAAGAGAAAGAAGACTGCGTAAAAAGGGTGTTCCATTAACATTTTCAGCCGTAAGTTTTTAATTCTGTGACAGACCCCCCGGACTGTGAAGGATGGAAGCAAGAACAGCATGCTGATACTAATTTGCACGCCAACAGTGTAAAGAAACACACTGGTGAGATGGATAGCCATGCTGAAAGCAGCAGTTACAGCAGTTCTAAGAGCTGTATGGAAGTGGAGGATGAACCTTTAGTGCAGATAGAGGTCTCATACTGGTAGTTTTTAAACTGACTATATTTCTAAAATGTACAATAGCAATTGAAAGTTTGTCTTATATAAGCAATGAAACTGCACAGACTCGTGTAACTACCCCCCATTTCAAAGTATTTTAAAAATCAGATAATGAAATTTGAGCATCTATTAGACAAGGTTAACAAAGGCTGATTGGAACGAAATTTAATGGGCCTAATTTTAAAGGAATTCGGCCACTGGGAGGTTCTATCTAGGTTCTATTGTGTTGGTTAATGATTGCATGTCACAAACAAAATGTTGATGTCATATGTTAGATCTCTTAATTCAGAACAACTTTGCCTCTAGAACCACTGCTGTCAATTGAAAAGCGCTTTAAATATGTGAGAATATTTAAATAACCTACTTTTGCAAACTATTCAATTTCAAATGGACTTACCATTGGGCTAGACTGGACTCCAGCTCATGGGCCCTGCCTGCTCATTCATTTAATTTGTTATATGCCAGTCATGTTATTTTTTATTTAAAGTTTCTTCATTGGTTTACCATGATTAAATAGCCCTGGCTTATTTAGGAAAAGGGTAATTTAATTAGCTAAATTATGTCAGTCATGTTGATGTTTGCTGGTTCTTGGTGGTTATTGTGTCATGTCTAGTGCTGTTGAAACCTGTCTGCATTAGACGCTGGTAAAATGGTGGTTAAGTGATATCGCAGTTAAGTCTTAAGAGAAGGAGACTCTAAATTGCTTCTTTTTGTACTATCATCTTCTAAGCACATATTAAAGCAATTGCTAAATTAATAAATGTAATATTCTATCTCTGTTACAGTAAATACGACTTTACAAAACTATTATGATCTCTTTATTATAATCAAACTATTTTAAGACATCTCATCTCATTATTATTGTAACGGTGAGCCGGTTGTGTTTGTGATACTAAATAAAGACGAATACACGGAACTAAACAGAGCAATATTTAATAAAATAATGAACACTGAATACACACAAACACTAACCAACAAATGATAAGGTGACAACAAGTGCAACAGCAGTGATGTGCAAAAGACAAACCACTATGATGAACATACATTACAAAAACCCAGGGCAGAGGTATCCAAATCGTAATCCACAAGAGTAATCCAAAAACCAAGCGTAAATCCACAGACCAGGCGAGACACAAAAGAATGCACAGAATGAAAACCCTCGAACGTTAATCACAACTCCAAAAACTCCTAACATCAAACAATAACCCACGATTAACATCCCAAAACCCAGAATTTAAATACACATACAAATCATAGTGACACAGGTGCTGACGGTTAACTCAAAACCGGAAGTGACATAAAACACATTGTCACAATAGAAGTCCGGACTCCTCGCACAACGCAAGAGCCCGGCTTCGTAACAATTATAAATGCAAGTTTAAAGCCCATGTAAAAAAAACTCATTTATTAAGGTCTGTTATATAATGGAATTGCTATGAAATACTAATTTATTTGTAACACTTTCCAATAAGGTTGTTTTCGTTAACATTATTTAATGCATTAGCTAACATGAAATAACAATTAAAACTAATCCTACAGCATTTATTAATCTTATGTTACATTGTACCTGAGGCGCCTCAGGTACAAGTCTGCTCCCTGGCGCCTCAGGTACAAGTCTGCTCCCTGGCGCCTCAGGTACAAGTCTGCTCACTGGGAGGGGGGGTTATGTTACGTTGACTCTTATTTTGATGTTTAGCCTTTGTCTCACTTTGATGATGTCATTGTCCTTTTACGCCACTTCCTGGTTTGTTTCATTGTTTACACCTGTGTTCTGTTGATTGCTCTGTGTATTTAAGTTCTTGGTTTTCGTGTAGCGGGTGTGGGTTATTGTTTGTTAGTAGGTGTTTTTTGTAGTTCTCTCGTTGTTCCTAGTTCAAAGTTCTCTAGTGATTCCCTGTTTTTTGGATTAATGCTCTTGTTCTTGGATTGCTCTTTGGATTAACAGTTGGATACTTCTGCCCCGGTTTTGTATTGTATGTTTTTCAGCGTGTTTTTGTCTTTTGGTTTGCACTGCCGTCTGTGTTGACTGAACCGATTAAACCTAAAAATTGTTGAGCAAGATATGCGCTCCAGCTTACATAGGGATGGCATATAATAGACAACATCTTATGGGACAGGGGTATAAGGGATTTGCAATAGTACCATGAACTACACAACATGCAAAAGTAGCATACATAAAATATATACAATAAAATATTAGATGTTTACAATTTACAAAGCCCTAGGCTAAGTTAGACGTCAGCAGTCTCCCAGCAAGCATGCCAACAGGGCGACAGTGGAACAAAAATTCCAAGAGAGATCCAGATCACTCCAATGATGTATAGATAGAGAAAAAAACCTTGGGAGAAGCCAGGCTCGACCAGGAGGGCTAGTTCTCCTCTGGCAGCTTAAAGCTGCAATTGTAACTGTTTTAGTTGCGAACAGAGTTGATTTTGATGATTTATAGTTAATTATTGATGGAAAACTGATGGTTCCAATTATATTTGATAATATGTCGGACACTGAGTAATCGTGCCAACAAAAAGCGGTGAGGCATAATGTTACTAATTGCAGCCATAACATCACACTGCTGTGACTAAGCAGGGAGCAAAATAAAGCTAAAAGTTGTCATGTAAATAATGGTAGGTTTACTAAGGAAGTCTATCAAATCCTGATGATCTGTCTCAGGGTCATTTTATCCACTCCCCCACCATCTGGTCTCAAGAGTTTGGATCCAGCTGATTACAGGACCTTGCGGAAAGAAAGACAGACAGATTTAGTGTGGAGCCAGTACATCTGTTCTTGTGGAAAGTGTTCCCGGTTCTGGTTTACCTAATTAATGCAGCCTAATAATCCCTTAGGGGATTTGAGTAATAAATCCTAATGACTTTGTGTAGGCAAAATTAAAGAGGTAGGTCTTTAGTCTAGATTTTAAATGACAGAATGTATCTGCCTCCCAGGCAACACTGGGAAGACTATTCCAAGGTTTGGGTGCCAAATCCGAGAATGATCTACCACCAGCACTTGTTTTTGAAATTCTGGGTACTAATAGTTGGCCAGAATTTTCAGATTGCAGTGAACGTGAAGGACTATAATACAGCTCGCTGTATTGAGGAGCTAAACCATTCAGGGCCTTGTAGGTAACAAGCAGGATTTAAAAATTTATATGATGCTGGATAGGCAGCCAGTGTAGAGTTGACAAAACTGGGCATATATGGTCATACTTGTTCGTTCTCGTGAGAATTCTGGCTGCTGCATTCTGAACCATCTGGAGTGTTTGGATTAATCTTGCAAGGCAGCCACCAAGTAGGGCGTTGCAATAATCGAGTCTTGATGTCATGAAAAATATATAATGGTAAATTGAATTAAACATGGTATAATTCAATTAAAGTGAGTTTCAGGGAAGTATATAAGCAGTCAGTTCACCGCGGCAGCCCTCCTCATGTGAAGACCGACGAGTGTAAAGACTAGCGACTCTACCTGTGCGACTCCACCGAGCAAAGACACTGATAAAGCACTTAAGCACTTGAGTACTTTTTTTACTTCTTTTTGTACCTCTTACATAAGCACTTATATTATGTGTCTACTTATTCCTGTTGTTACTAACACTCGCAAATCACGTGACGTACGCTACAGTCGTTGCAATTCTCATAACCTTGATACTGTACATATGTCTTCTGATACATCACTAACTCTTTCTGTGGGCCTCTGGAATTGTCAGTCTGCTGTTAACAAAGCAGACTTTATAACATCCATAGCTACTCATTCTAACCTCAACCTCATGGTGTAACAGTTCCCGGACTCTTATTTTGTAGTTTGCTGTTTTGTTTCATTTTTCCCTTATTTGGTTTACTTCCTGTGTTAATAGTTAATCAAGATCATCTGTTTCCTATTCATTTGTATTCCTATTTAACTTCTCCCTTATCATGTCCCGGTTGTCGGTTATTGTAAGTTGTATTCCTGTGAATTGTTGTGGATCTATGTGGATGTTGATGGCCTGCTAACGCTTCTGTACTTTTATGTTTCAATGTCTGAGATTTAGATTAACGGTTTTTGTTTGTATATATGTTCACGTTATTAAATACCTTTCTGTTTATTTCTCCTCATTTCGCTCCTTCGTCATTGTTACTCCGTGAGTCCAGCCCTGGGTCATCACATGTGGTTGTCAACAACCCAGAACCCAGCCAGTCATCACGCCGCGATGCGGAGCAGCAGCATAAGCGTAAAGCCAGATCCTGACGCGATCGAGAGGTGGATCGCCCCGGAGCCAGAGCTAAATGGAACGTCCGGCCAGGTGCGTGAGCCGGCTGCATCAGACGCTAAGGTTGATGTGCTTGTGGATTACGAGGGTAGTTTGGAAGACCCTGCCCATGACACCATCACTGGGGGTGTCGTAGCTCTAACTGAGACCTGGATAAAACCTAAGGACACTGTTCCACACGCAGCCCTCTCCACTAAATTCACTTTCTCCTACACTCCTCGTCAGATGGGGAGGGGTGGGGGGACTGGGCTACTGATTTCTAGGGACTGGAAATTCTCTCAGAGACCATCTATAGCTGCTATCAGCTCCTTTGAATCTCATGCAGCTACTATTACCCGCCCCATTCACATTCATGTGGTTGTCATCTACCCCTCCCCCAGATCCATTAACTCACTTCTTGGACAAGCTGGATGTTCTCCTATCATCCTTCCCTGATGATGACACTCCTCTACTGCTGCTTGGTGACTTTAACATCCACGTTGAAAAGCCTCAAGCTACTGACTTTCACACTCTTCTTGCCTCTTTTGACCTCAACAGAGTGCCAACTTCAGCTACTCATAAATCCGGTAACCAGCTTGACCTTATTTACACAGGACACTGCTCTGCTAATAAAAAACTGGTCACTCCGCTACACACATCGGATCATTTCCTTCTCACTCTCAACATCCACATCATTCCAGAACCACCACGCACTCCACCACAGGTCTCCTTTCACAAAATCAGAGATCACCAGATCCTGCTAACTCTGCTCAAATCACTAGGCATTACAGGTACTGCACTCCGGTGGTTCAGATCTTATCTCTCTAACAGGTCGTTCAGTGTGTCTTGGCAGGGAGAGGTGTCTAACCTGCAACATCTAGACAATTGGGGTGCCCCAGGGCTCAGTTCTTGGACCACTTCTCTTCTCCATCTACATGGAGTCTCTAGGATTCGTCATTAAGAAACATGGCTTTTCCTATCACTGCTATGCTGATGACACCCATCTCTACCTTTCCTTCCACCCTGATGATCCCACAGTAACGACTCGCATCTCAGCCTGCCTAAAGGACATATCGTGTTGGATGAAGGACCATCACCTTCAACCTCAACATTGCTAAAACAGAAATTCTTGCGGTTTCACTCAACCCATCTCCTAATCACAATTTCTCAATCCAGATTGATGGGGCAACCATTACTCCATCCAAGACGGTCAAAAGCCTTGGAGTAATGATTGACGATCAACTGAGCTTTTCTGACAACATCTCTAGAACCGCTTATTCCTGCAGATTCGCTCTCTACAACATCAGGAAGATCAGACCCTTCCTATCGGAACATGCAGCACAACTCCTTGTTCAAGCTCTTGTTCTCTCCAGACTAGACTAATACAATGCTCTCCTCACAGGGCTTCCAGCTTGTACTATCAAGCCCCTGCAGTTGATTCAGAATACAGAAGCTAGAGTGGTCTTTAACGAGCCTAAAAGAGCACACATCACTCCACTGTATATCCAGTTGCACTGGCTGCCAGTAGCTGCTCGCATCAGATTTAAGGCTCTGATGTTTGCTGGATTCGCTCCTCCTTACCTGCTGTCACTTCTTCGCACTTATGTGCCCTCCAGAAACTTACATTCAGCTAATGATCGTCACCTTGTGGTTCCATCCCAAAGAGGGAAGAAATCACTTTCCCGGACTCTTACTTTCACTCTGCCCGGTTGGTGGAATGAACTTCATAACTCTATCAAAACGGCATTAGCTGTCATTAGCTGTTTTCAAGAAACAACTAAAAACTCAACTATTTCTTCTTCCTTTACTTAACTAACACACCGCCACTACCTCTACTTTTACTTCTTTTATTTAAAAAAAAAAAAAAAAAATTCTGCTGTGTTGGAATACCTGAGACCTGTCTATAGCACTTATTCATTGTTCCTCTTATAGTTGTTGTAACTGCTTCCTTGTCCTCATTTGTAAGTCGCTTTGGATAGAAACATCAGCTAAATGACTAAATGTAAATGTATTATCCATTGCATCTCAAGTATTGTTCACCAGTTTCACACATAGCTCTCTGCAAAGGCATTAATTGCTTATTAATTGCTTGAGGAATGTTTTAAATGTGTATAAGATAATTTAAAGAAAATTATTTAATTTTAGTCTATCCTTAATGCTCCTTTGTTCAGCCACAACTTGGTAATGAAGCACATTCCCGGGGCAGACCCTGAACTTGTCCTTCTCAGCCACTACTATGAAGAAATAGATGTAAGTAAACTGTGCACTTGTTTAAAAAACTAGGCATTGTTTTTTCAAGCATTTTATTCCCATTAGATTTTCTCATTGGTGTTTAATATTGACTTTTAATTGTTGTTTTAAAAGATCTGGCCATGGTTATTTATTTACTTTAACATTCAAACCACTTCTTTTTTCAGGAAAAATCACAAATGTTTCCTCTTTATTATTTTGAGTTGTGGTTAGAGTTCAACTGTGTGCTGCATATGCAAATGTAAATATTTGGGCTTCTCTGGGTGACCTGTGTTATTCGCCATTTTTATTATTTTTATAATCCAGTTGGCATTTTCTATTTTCTGAAAAGCACATGCTGGGAGTACTCCTCCCTGGGATTTTATGTGATTATCACCAAACTTGGTAAACATCATGCCAAGACATTAAAGCTGCTAAATTGCAAAGATATTTTTAATGTCTTGGTGTTGCTATGACGAGGCAATACATTTATGGCAAAAAAGAAACAGGAAGTGTCTCATATCTTCTGTATGCATGGAGTCATTTATATTAACCTTGAGCAGGTCATTGTGGCTGATCACATGGTTGTGGACAGGGCTGTGCAGAGACCTTTAAAGGGGCATGTGCTCAAAGTATAAAAGGGGCATGGGGGACAAGGTCTGTTCTTAAAATATCAATACAGCAATATATTGTGATGAATTCCTTTTTGATATGTGTATCGATATGAATGCTTCTGTATTGATACAGCAGCAAATCAGTCTAACAAATTTTAATTAGTCTGCTAGTCACAGAACAAAATGACAGACTGAAGTCACGCAGTCTGTGATAGACAGATGTTTGTGGTAGGCTAATTACCTTTTAGAGTATCTAAAAGCAGCTAAAAATTGTTCTTTACACGTTTTCAGTTTTCTGATACTTATCATCCAGGTTCTAAGAACACTAAGGCAGACGCACTATCAAGCCAAACAGATGACATAACTTCCAAACCAGACCCTGAGCCCATTATTTCCACTTACCTCCTACTAGCTCCCGTTCAATGGGACATCATCTCAGAGATCAACACGCTGAATGAACAAACACCACCGCCTCCCTCATGCCCCAATAATTAAATTTTCGTACCTGAAACAATTTGCAACCGTTTAATCTCTTCTGTTCATGAAGCCCCCAGTTCTGGCCACCCAGGAATCAATGCCACAGACGATCTTTTGAGAAATCGATTTTGGTGGCCTTCTCTAACTAGTGACACTATCAAGTATATTCAAGACTGTAGAACCTGCCAGATGTCTAAAACCCCTAAACAACTTCCCGCTGGACTCTTACAACCCCTATCCACACCCCAACGCCCATGGTCCCACATAGCAGTAGACTTCATTACAGACCTTCCCAATTCACAGGGTAATACCACTATTTTAACCATAGTTGACCGTTTTTCCAAGGTTTGTCGTCTAATTCCACTACCCAAATTACCCACTTCTATGGAGACAGCAGAGACTTTATGCAATTTTGTATTCAGGTTCTATGGGCTTCCGGAGGACATAGTGTTAGATTGTGGACCCAAATTTACTTTAAGATTTTGGACAGCATTATTCAAGAGTTTGGGAGTTAATATTAGTCTTACCTCTGGTTACCACCCACAGTCAAACGGTCAAACTGAGAGACTGAATCAGGATATAACTCGCTTTCTTAGATCTTACTGCCACGATAGACAGAATGACTGGAGTAGATTCCTTTTTCAGGCTGAGTATGCACAAAACTTACTAACAAAACCATTAACCGGCACAATGCCCTTCAAATGTATATTAGGATTAGAATACTAACCAGATCTCCAGAACTACATTCCCCAGCATGCACCGCTCTCAACTGATTACTTCCTGTCCAGACACCTGAAACTCATCATCACCGCTATTTAAACAGACTCTAAACAAACGCTCAGTGTGAAGTCTTGATTTGCCCAGTGAGTCAATTCCGAGCGTTTTCCTTGTTGTGTTTATCTCTCTGTGCATTACACGGACTGCCTTTGTTATCTGAATCTTCTCTGCCTGCCTCGACAGCCCTAACGTGGCCCATGTATTGTGATGTGTATTGTATCATGAGATTGTAGGCAATACCCAGTATTAGCTTTAAAACATTGTAGGCTGACATAACTTACAGGGAACAGATGTTGTAGATGTTGTTGCTACTGGAGGTGATCTGAGACTATAGATGTTAAAACAAACATAGAAGATATATTAGCTGATTAAACAATTGTTATGTGACCAAGATAAGATGTTAAGATTGCTGACATTGTTTGGATAGAGAAAATAAGAAACCAGATTAAAATAAAGTGTGGGAAATAATCTGAGAATAAACATTAATGGGGGGAAAGGATAAGGGTGATCATGGCAGGGGTAAGAGTAAGACAGAACAATCTATATAGACAGAGGTGTGTGTGTGCGTCTTGCTTGCTTGTCTACAGTATGCAATATTCTTATCATAATTTTATATATTGCATTGTGACTGGATTTTAATTGATTATATGTCTAGTCAAAAATCTAACTAAAGAAACTAAAGTGTCTTCATTCTGTTGGCACCTACTTAACATCACATGGTAGCAGTAATCTTAACAA
Source organism: Botia kubotai (assembly GCA_036877585.1). Taxonomy (NCBI): domain Eukaryota; kingdom Metazoa; phylum Chordata; class Actinopteri; order Cypriniformes; family Botiidae; genus Botia; species Botia kubotai. The sequence continues at coordinate 2,378 of JAZGTI010006798.1, read as the reverse complement.
TAATTGGAGGAGGAGTTGTTGTAGGAATTTATAACAGCGTTTATAACACTGTTGGTCATGTCCTTAATCATGTCTGACATTGTTGTCATTTATTGGAATGTCCTTTTCAATGGCCTACAGAAGAAGCTCTAAAAATCTTTCTTCTTTGCAAAGGCAGCGAAGTTTGGTTTTTACATGCTTGAGAAGGAATGTTCCACAGTTGCTGTGTACAGCGGAAGTGTGCAATATATCTTCAGCAGCTCATTCATGTTGGGGAAAACTAGATGCATTGTTTTTATTAATCACTGAAAGAAATAGATGACACTTTGACTTTGGTGGTGGGCACAAGTATGAAGTATGGAAGACCTTTAGTTCTGTCAGGAATTTGTCTTCCTTTTCAATGTTATACAACTGGCACAGTTACTTTACAGCTTGGAATGCTTGCTGTTTTCCAGTTTTCTGGGACTGCCAGGTAATTGAAGCCATTCAAGATTTCCCATGTGGAGTTAGCCCCTCCCCTCTGTTAAAGCATTTCTGAAGTTCTTGTATCATGTCTACAAAAACGCAAAACACTGTAACACAGTAGTATTCCTGCAGATTTAGGAAAGCGTGGTCAATCATAGCTGATGGGGCAGCAAACTTGGACTTTTCTAGTACTTTCCTCCTCCTAGCTTGTCCAGGGACCTCAGATGGAGGATTAAGGCCCACTGATGCATCATTCTCTGTAGTTTGTTTTTTAATTCTTTTTGTGTTCTGCTGTAAGCCAACCTCTTTAAAACTCAACAATGTTGTATGCTGCAGCCAGGTCCATGTCTTTCTGCTGCAATACATCAGATGCAACTGCAGTCACCTGAAAGATTGGACAGGTGATTTCCAGACACAAGAACTCATAATTTAAGCTTTTTAGAAGGATCGTTGTCTCACCAGCTGAGGAGTCTGGGGGTCTTGCTGTGGCATTTCCTTAAGGAACTGTGTGACAAATGGGAGGACCTTCACCAGAGTTTTGTGTGTACTTTCTGCAGGCCCACCAAGTATTGACCATTTCTTCAGCTCCCATGGACGCTAATCTGGGTGCTTCCTCTTCTGCATTTCAATAAATGCATGTGTCGTTTCGATGAGTTGGCCATAAAAGTGTCAATTTTTTTAACTTGTTTGAAAAAGTTGACAGAACAAATGTTTGACTTTGCATTTTCTACCAATACCAGATTAAGGCAGTTTTTTCTGACAGTGCACATAAAAGGCCCCCCTCCCAAGTCTCTAGGACATTCTGATGTGGAACAATAACGTCACAAAATTCAGTGTAATGTTAAATTTATGCCCACTTTTCAATTTTTAATTATGATTGATGAAAATTAAATTAAAAAATAAACACTGCAATTAACACTAGACAACTGTAGAGTAGGGAAACACTGCAAATTCAACAATAGTGTTTTTTCTGTGTACTCTGCTTTTAAAATGATAATTCACAGTTAATTAGTACCGATATTATAAGAATGACAGTGTTTTTTAATAAAAGCCTTTAAATAAGAGCAATAAGGTTGAAGAACAATAAGGTTCAGTGTTTTTAACATTACTTAACTAACAATGAACGGTTCAGCTGCGCACTGTAAACGCTGCCGGTGTGAAAGCACCGAAAGCACATGTCCGCTCTGCCTACATGCTGTCACAAGGTTTTGGCCCTTGGACAGTCTGGTTTGTTGTTCTAATCGTGACTCATTATAAATACAATATGACCATAACACTCTCTACTGCTTGAACAACAAGCCCCACCCACTGATTACTGACGCTTGGATCCCAATATCAGAAATGACTCGCATTGAAATGAACAAATTCTTGGTCAGGCTCCCAAAATAAGTCCATAATCTATAAATAAGAACAATACATTACTGCATCTACACTTGCAATCAGAAATATTCAACCCCCTCACCTCAATAGACAATATAGTGATGTTGATGAAAGATAATGAAAATAAATGAAAAAAAACTCGTGAAATAACAAACAATATTTATTGGTACATATTTGAGTTATTTTGACAACAGAAGTTTACTTAACTTTGAAGTTCAAATAAAAATTGTAAGTCTTGTAACACATGAGCATGTGCAGTATTATTCAACCCCCAGCTTCAGTACCTTGTGGAGCGCCCTTTAGTTTTTATAACTTCTAACAAGCGTTTTCGATAAGTGCTGACAAGCTTCTTACACCTCTCGATTGAAATCTTTGCCCATTCTTCACGTGCAAAACCCTCTAACTCAGTGATGTTTGACGGCTTCCGTGCTGCAACTGCCTTCTTCAAATCCCACCAAGGATTTTCAATTGGATTTAAATCTGGTGACTGAGAAGGCCACTCCAGGACACTCCAGCATCTTTTCCCCAACCAAGCTTTGGTTGATTTGGAGGTG